>CATIWC010000988.1:0-306550 GCA_948472305.1 Vicia faba | reverse complement strand
AATTGCCAACGTCACGAAAACCTACAGGGTCACACACATAAGGACATGTTGATGAGAGATAGAGTAAATAAGGAACACCGTAAGGTACGATGCACTTAAGTGAAATATGGAATGTGATAAGGTACCAGACGCTTAAGTGATATGCGGTATATCATAAGGTATGATACTCGTATGCTTAATTGGGCTTTTAGCTTGCAGCCTTAATTGGGCTTTTAGCTTGCAGCACACATAAGTGTTTCTATAAATAGAACCATTCTGCTGAAGCATTTGACTTGATGAAAATTCGGTCTTGATTTCTAGCCGTATATTTTATCTCATTCTCTCACTCAAAGTTTCCGTTCGTAAGCAACTAGAACTGTGTCTGGAAGTGATCTGTTCATGTGGACTGAGTAAAGACATTGCTATTCATCAACGTTCGTGATCACAATATCAAAGGTCTGAATCATCACAAGAGGTAATGATTTCTATCACTGACCATGCCCATTCGTAAGGATCACTAAAAGAAATTTTTAATTTTCCGCTGCATTTTGGATCGCAATTTTCCTTCAATGGGAGCCTCCATGATCTCTTGGGACAATGGATCGCGGGGGTCATCTTTGTCTCTTCTGTCTGGAGAGCATGAGGGGGACCGGTTGTAGTGCGATCGTTGTGGCGGCCTTGGCCACAGGGGGGGGGGGGGGGGGTCCCTTGTCCGAAGTTGTCTTTCTCTATTTCCTTTGTTTCTGTTGTTTTCATGGGATCGTCGCTCCAGGTGCGGGGGTGTATGCCCACGCCTCCCCGTAGCTTTGGATTGGCTCCTCTCTAGCCTAGGGGCCCCGACCAGTTTTTCGGGGAGAAGGGCTTCGCGAGACATCCCGTCTGCGTCTCCACGGGGGAGATTGGAGAAGGTCTTTGTTTTGTCGGGGAAGAGAAGTGCCAGGTCTTCTGTGTCTTATGGGGGGCCGACGAGTTTGCTCGAGCATCCTCAGCCGCTCACCCTATGAGAAGATCAGATGGTTAGTCTGGTTGATGATCGCGAACAGAGCTCTGGTTGTGGCGTCAGCACCGGCGGGGACGGGGGTCTCCTGCTATGTATTTGGTTCATAGTGTTGTGGGAGGATGATAGTCTTCCTCACGCGACTGTGAGCGGGTTGATGAAGAGGCGGTCAGTCCGTCTTTGTAGTTTTGCACGGGGCCGTCCATGTCGATGTCGTTGCCGGAGTTATTGTTGCCAATGTTATTCTCGCCAATATTGTTGTTGGGGTCGGCGAGATGGACGTTTTGGTTATTATCGACAACTTGGTCTGCCGTGACAATCACACAGTTTGATGAAGAGTTGCTTTGGTCTAGAGATGGAGAAGCTGGTTTCCCATAGGTGGCGCCACTGATCGTACCTGATCAGAATGAATTGTCAAAGCCCACAAGTTTCAAGTCGAGCAACAGTTGGATGTGAAGTTGGGGGGTACCTGCAAGACACTTTGATGCCAAAGTGAGGTTCAGAGCAAGTGCAAGCAAATATGAAAATATGAACGAGAGATTGAATACCCGACCCTCTCAAGTGAGAGGGTATTTATAGCACCCAGTCCTGGGCCAAGGTCTTCGTTGATGGGTCACGATGAGGCCCAACAACGAAGACTGTCAGGATTTACGTGTGTATGGAGTCTAGCATGTGGCCTCCTCCCTGGTCAACTGCCCCAAAAGAACAGAAGTTGGACCCGTTATTCTCGGAAGGCGGGATAGTGATGATATGAACACGTGAGTTACGTTTCTTAGTGGACACGTAGGAAAATGCCCAACGGTCCTTAATTTGAACGGTATACTTTTGGGCTTTTGGTAAAGACATTAAACTAAACCTCTATAACAGTGGAGCAAGTGTTTACCCGGTTTAAAACAAATCAATAACTATATTTATTTATAGTTAGAGAATACAAAAGAATTAATAACCTTATTTATTTGATGCTTTATATTATTATTAATTATTTATTACTTTATATATTAAAAAATAAAACTTATATATTTTTATTATTACCGATTCCACCTCAGTTGAATTCCGGTAACTCCTTTAAACCTTAAACTCTTACTTAAACCAATCTTATATTCAGTCCAGTTTTAATTTAATTATCCACCAATTTTATATTCACTCCAGTTTTAATTTAATCATCTTGAATATGATAAACTGTGACATGGGAGGATACCTCAATTATTAATTAAAGTTACCAATTTTATATTCAGTCCAGTTTTAATTTAATTATCTTGAATATGATAAACATTGTGACATGGGAGGATACCTCAATTATTAATTTTGTGAACTTAAAATATACTTTATTTGTGCCAACTACTCACTGTATTATTGGATCTTGCCCTTCATGATTTGCTTTGTGAAAATAAAATATGTATCACGTGGTTTAAAGTCCAAACATTATACCGTCATATACTATACATTGAGATCATATATTTCTAGAGATTTTTCTCTTGAAAATAAATGAATAACAATTAATTTCATATTCATGCTTAACATATTATAATATACTAGTAACAAATCCGTGCTATCGCACGGGTCTCGTCTGAATTCACATTATATTTATAGATTATTAAATTATTAAGTATGTTACTATATTTTCAGTTGAGTATATGTCTCATGTAAACCATGTTGGCATTTAACTCCATATTTGTAGCAAGCGTCGGTTCTATCAACAAATCACGTCTGCATGAACAAATAGGAAAAATTATATACTTCTTGAAATACATGGAAAATGTACATACTATATATTTTAATTCAAAATAGATTTTTAATTTGAATCGTAAAGTATAAGATATAAAGTTTACCAACTATCAAAGTGCTTGAAAGACTTCCTTGTACACAACATTAGTAGTAGTAGAACACGGTAGATTCTCCTTGTCATGAATTAGGATTTTTAGTCCACTTTTGCTCTTAACTCTTGAAATTGCAACATATAATTGACCATGACTAAACACAGGAGTAGGCAAATACAATCCAACACTATCAAGAGATTGACCTTGTGACTTATTAATTGTCATTGCATAGGAGACAATAATCGGAAATTGTCTCCTAATCAACTTGAATGGCCAAGGTGAATCAGAAGGTGACATACACATTCGTGGAATGTAAAAAAATGTTACCTATGTTCTTTCCAGACATGATTTTTGCCTCAATGACATGATTTGCAAATCTTGTAACAATTAATCTTGTTCCGTTGCACAACCCATCGGCTTGGTCCAAATTTCTCATTAGCATAATAGGTATACCAACCTTCAATTTGATCCTATGATTGGGAAGCCCTGACGTTCTTAATTTACTGAGAAATTCAGGAGTTAGAACATCATATGCTTCAGTATAACTTGAATCTGTTCTATCAATGAAATCAAAACTCAAATACTCTTTCTCTTCTCCTAAAAAAAAAGTTTAAAAGCAAAACATAAATAAATTAGTAAAACTATGTTCTTAAAATATATATATATATATATATATATATATATATATATATATATATATATATATATATATATATATATATATATATATATATATATATATATATATATATATATATATATATATATATATATATATATATATATATATATATATATATATATATATATATATATATATATATATATATATATATATATATTATGAATGTAATAATATAGTAAATATAAAACACATGTACTGGTATCAAGTCTAATACATAATGATTGATTTTGTCCACAACTTCAATGGTTGAAGCAAGAATAGCCTTTCCTTGTAAGAATTCAACATCTTGATATTTTTCCAACAAATTGGGATATGTGTTTTCAACAATTGCTCTTATAGGATCATCAAATTTTGATATTAATAGCTCTTGAGGAATTTCAATATCAACCAAATCATCATTGGGTTCACAAATCTTACCATCACCCACATTTAAAATCCATTTTGAAAATTCCGCTAGTTCATTAGAACATGTGTTGTCTCTTCCCTCTTGAAGGATGAATATTAAAATTAACAATCTATAGCCAGTATCTCATAGATGCGTTCTCATCTGCGCGTGAATTAAGATGATTTAACAAACCCAGTTGAATCCAAATAAATTAGTTCTAAAAATTTATTAAATCTATTTTAGATATCAACCCATTTTTCCAAACCTAAAATATATGACAACTCCCGTCAAATTTATACTTTTATATTATATGTGCTCACATCTACGTGAGTTAACAAACTTCAGCTGAATCCAAATGAATTAATTTTAAAAATTTATTAAACATATTTTATATATTAATCCATTTTTTCAAATTAAAAATGTATGACATCTCCTGTCAAATTTCAGTTTTAAAACTTTTATATTATATCATATTTACATATTTTTTTACAACCTATAATGTATAACAGTTTCCCGTTAAATTACAATTATTTTTAAAAAGAACATAAAAAATAAATAAAATTTATAGATAAAACTATTGTATATTATTTTCTATATTTATTTAATGAATGAAATTTATTTTAGATGAATTTATTTTCTAATTTGTATTTAAAAATATAACTTAATTGTCATTTAAAACAGTACATTCAATTCTTTAACTTCAATTATCTGGTATGTCATAGATACATTTATTCTACCCGTGAATTTATTTCATGTACTCAGTTGGTTAATATTAATATAATTACAATATATAATCATTTATCAAATTTGAATTTCTCATTTATAAAAATAATTTTAAATTATTCTCGTTTATAAAAATGAACGCGTGTGTCTATTTATAAAAATATATGAAACTTATACTCTTTTATAAATATAATTGTATCAATACTTGAATTTTTCCGGTTTATAAAAATATTTATAATTTATTCATGTTTATAAAAATTATTGTAATTTATTTTTAGTTTGTAAAATTAATTATATTAATATGTAGATTTTTTCTCGTTTATAAGTGTCTTTAACCCGTGTGACAATTTATAAAAACATTTTAACTTATTCATGTTAAAAACAATTACATCAATATTTGAATTTTGTTCGTTTATAAAAATATTTGTAAGTTATTTAAGTTTATAAAAATAATTGTAAAAATAAATATTTACCATATCATCTTAAATTTATTTATTCAACAGTGATAAATATGTGTCTCTTAATTAATTACATTTATAAATAAATATCGTGTATTAGTGATATATATTAAATTTATTATCTTAATGTCTAACTAATTAAAATGAATTTATTATTGTCAATCAAAAATTATAATATTAAATAATAATATAATATTATTATTATATACGGGAAAAAGAATAAATTAAATCTAAGAATATCAGAAAATTTATTATAATATTAAATAATAATTTAACATTTATTATTACAATGAATCATATATAACATTTCAAAATTATGTATTTATTTCTTATGTTTTATTATATTCGATTTGTAATAAATATTTTTCAGTTTATTGCGAATTTTCAATAATTAAATATTAATGATATTATATAAAATTAATTTCATGAAATAAATTATTTAATAAAGTTTTATATAAATATTTAATACATTATATTATACCATTAATTTATATAAAATGATATTAACTTATTCATGTTTATAAAATTATTGTAATTTTTTTCCAGTTTATAAGCATGTTGAATTCGTGTGTCCATTATTAAAATATATGTAATTTACTATTATTGATATAAATAATTTTATAAATAGTTTAATTTATTACATTTATAAAATTATTTGTAATTTATTCACCTTTATAAAATTAATTATAAATTATTTAATTTATTAAAATGATTTTATCAATAATTTTTTATTTTATCATAAATTTTTATGATTATCATTTATCATTAAATTTTCATGATTACCATTTAATATTTATTTATCATGATTACAATTATAAAGTTAATTTGAAAAGATTATGATATATTTTAGTTATTTCATAAACTTAAAAAAATTATCAAATCTCAATTGATTTTGTTTTGTTTTATTAACCTTTTTATAGAAATTGAAATAATTTATTTTAGGTCAAATAAGGATCTAAATAATTACAAAATAATATTTATTCTTACATTTATAGAATGATAAATTAAATATTTAAGATAAACATTAGAGTTCTTATTTACTTTATCTTTTATATATTTATAATATACTTTTTTGTTAATTTTATTAACAATATATTTATAGTTAACAATACATCCTTTAAACTACGTTATTTTTTTCAAGAATATAAATGTAAACTTTCAAAAAATATACACAAATATATTTAGAAGTCGGTAGAAAATTTTATTGGTTAAATTATAATTCCATTCAAAATTTATTGATCATAAATTTTTGAAATCAAATCATGCATAAAAATAAAATGTATTAATGTGACCATTCAAAATATTTTCTATGAAACAGTATCAAACCTATAATATTAAAAGAGAATTCAAATTTTATTGATTATAATATTTTATGGAATCAAATCATATATAAAAATTAAATATATTTATGTCACCATTCAAAATAATTTCCATATAAGTATAATAAAAATAATAAAAATAAATGATAATAATGTCTCCATTCAAAAGATATATTGGTAAAGTATCGAATGGTACTCCAATATTTGATTAAAAATTTGTAATATTTGTTTTTAATATTATAATTTCGATTCAAAGTAAATTAGAATTTTGAAGGCACATCAACACCAACTTGTAGGTTATTATCTTCTCTTTAGGAGAAGAGAAATTCTATTTAAAAAAGATTGTAAATATGTTAATTGAACGAAACTTAGAGTAGTGTGTTTGCTAGAGGCAATGCTACATTCAAAAGACATAATTTGCAGTAGAAAAATATATTATGCCAAAACCAATGTTGATATGACATACAAAATATGAAAGCAATAATAATATACATATACATAATTTGAATCAAATCTTGTTAAAAACATTCTTCTATAGAACCAGAAAATGATGGCATATCAACGTTGGTTTTATCATCTTATACATCTTAAATAATTATTGCCTTCTTATGGTTCTTCTGAAATTGGTAGTGAACTTCAGCAACACCCGCTACTCTTGAACCCTTAAAAACGTATTACTTTAGAACTTCGGGTGAATAAGAGTCTCATCCCTTTGACTATCGTCATGTTCATCAAAATCTCGCTCCTCTTCCAAAAACAGTTCCTCCAAACATTGCAATGAGACATTTGCATTTGCTATATGTCAGAAAATACAATTAGTATATAATCAATACCTGCCAATGAAAGCCATTGATATTCCTTGTGGAAGCATAAAATTCAATGGTTTCAATTTCCTAATCTTCAATTACGGCTGTAGATGGAAATCAAATGCTCGGGAAATCAAATCATCTGCACCATATTGAACATATATTTACTATTATAAGGTTAACTATCAAACAACTTGAATGAAAATATAAGTTAACACTTGGCTTTGATGATGAATCACATGTGAAAATCGACTCGATTAAGTAGATTTAAAATAGTGGTCTCTGGTTCTGTTGTGGCAGTCTCCAATTCTTCTTTAGCAATATTTTTGTTTGTGAAATTAGAGAAGCAAATGGTCACTCAGCCATGACCATGGTGAATATTGGCACTTAAAATGCTAAGACAACTCTGCAAACAATAATATTATAAAGCATTAAAACTAAAAACAAACTGTTTATTTCTTGGGCATGATAAAAAGCCCCGCCATAAACTTCAGGCCAATTTGAATTCATGGGAGAAGGCCGGTGACAGCCCTGTCCATCATTGCACACAGTGAGTTTAGGAAGATCATTGGTGCAACAGATGTCCTGTTGACCCCCATAAGCCGAACCACTAATCCTCTCTCTATCTTCAACCTCGAAAACAAATGCTTGAATCGACCATGAGGTAAAGTTTGATAATTCCTTGTTAAGACAGATTGTGACTATATTAAACCTGTTTTCACATGACAAAATCAAATCGCAATCAGCATAATTTCATTTTACGTATCAATGTATAAAAATTAAACTGTGAAACAATACGTTATTCAATTTGTTGATTGGTCCCCTACTGATTCAAGTGTGAAATCAATTATCAGCCTCCATATCCATACATATTCCAAAAGAAGAACCGATTAAATCAAGAAAATAAATACAAAAATCTCAATTAGATACAAATAAATATAATAGTAAGCAAAATAAACAACAAAATTGATGAGAATATACTGCCTTCTTTTATCAAACATGTGATGGGAGAAATTGAAATTTAAATAGATTAATAATAAATTGAAAGAGGAAGCAAAAGAAATAAGCTTCTATCTATTTGGAGAATCAATCGTAAATATATATGTGTGAGCTTTGTGTTCACCAAGACTAAACAAATAAAAAAAGCCAAAACTCAACCTCATATTTTAATTAAAAAAATTAAAAAAATTGAGAAATAAAATTTGAATAAAAAAAAAACATACCTAACAGCAAAAAATAAACAATATCATGGTTGTGTTGTTCGTCACATGCAAGCTCAAAAATCCCCTTCTGCAACTCTCAAACCTAAAGATAAAGATATCCCATTTTAGGTGTCAAGTTAAGCTCTTTTTTTTGGAAAAGGAGAAATAGTAAGACAACCCTGAAAACGAAAAGAATACAACATAAAATATGATATTCCAAACTACATTTCAGTTTCAACTTTCAATCTCATGTTTCAATCACTCACCTTCGTCACTTACATATGTATGAATCAAATTAACGTTAAAAATTGCATTTGAAGGAAATTCTTTTATAGATCTATAACGGGTGTTGTTGGTTATTGATGTTGTTGAGATTCAGAGGTCTTGGTTGCGACCATCATTATTATGCTTGAACGTCTGAAACAAATAAATTAACAGGTTAGGATGAGAGTATTAGATGGTTGAGATTACAACGAAACGAAATTGGTAGCTGAAGAAGTGAAAAACATAAGAAGGGGGGTTGAATTGTAAAACTGAAAATCAATGCAATGAACAAGATATTTTTATCCTGGTTCGTTTGATCTCAAACTACTCCAGTCCACCCGTAAAGGTGATTTCTCCTCTCTCCAACGAGGTCTTAATCCATTATATTCAACTTAATAATACAATCTGCTTTAACAACTGCTAAAGCCTTCTTGATGCAAACCACAACCCGGTTTGTCAAGGAAACACTTTCTTACAAAGAAGATAAATCTAGGTGTGTGAATGTTTTCTACAAAACTGTATCACAATTGTGATATTACACAATTTAAGCTTATGAAACTAGATTGCTAAACAAAGATTGAGTAAGGAGATATGAAGCGTTTAGCAAACTGAGAGAAGGAAGATGATGATTAGCTTTTAGGCGTGTAATATAATGTAGAGCATTAGCCAATTCAATCTTCATAGTCTTGTTTATATAGCATTGAGATTGTTGAACGTTGGAGCAATAATCTTGATTCAATGTCAATAACAAACTTTCCTTATTGAGCAAATCTTGTCTGGAATGATGCCGTTGGTAATAATTTGCTTTCAATGCACAATACCGTTGCAACTTAAAGCGTGTTCTGGCTTGGCCTCATTCTGACTCTGCTTAAGTGCTGATGAACTGTTGTTGTCTTTATTAGAGTGTTGAGCGCAGTTCTGTTCATCAAGCTTCAGCATACACGTGAATTATTCTTCTGATTCTGGTATTCTGATATAGCATCTTCTGATGCTGATGTTAAGAACCAATATTCTGATGCTGATTAGGTGTGCTCTGCTGATACCTATCAGAGTTTCTACAAAACATAACGTAATATTTTAGGTAGCAAATAGTTCTTACATGATTCACATAATTAATATATCCTTTCATTTTGTTATCATCAAAACTTAAACTTAGGGTAGTAGATTCAAACTTTGTTCTAACAATCTCTCCCTTTTTGATGATGACAAAAACTAGATATTTTTAATTGAAAATAACGTGAAAACGTATCAGAGATAACTAAATGATAAGATGTATCAGAGTAAGAGGTTATCAAAGATAAGGGATAAAGAGATATCAGAGTAGAGAGATACTCCCCCTGAATTTATTACTTCCCTTTTTAATTCCAAGAGTTCTTCAGGATCAGATCTTTATTGCCTTTCTTTGAACATCAGAATCTCAGAGTTTAGACTTGTCAGAAGCTTTAGATCAGAATGTCAGAGCAGAGCTTCAGATCAGAGTCAGAGCTTTGCTTTGGGTCAGAGTGTCAGAGCTTTAGTCTTCAGAATATCAGAGAGCATTGTACCTGTAGACTTAAGCAAAAACAGAAAACATATTCAAGTATATCAGAGTTAGAATGTTTGAGATTTTCTGTCTTAGTAATCCGTTATTGAAAATATCATTCTTGTTCTCCCCCTTTTTGTCAGCAATCAAAAAGTGTAAGTGATGTGCTAAAACATTTAAAGCAGAAAACTTGTCATATTAAAAAGTTCAGAACCAAACAAAGCAGTACAACAGATAAGCAAAGAAAACATGAAAAATGGCATGAATGAAAATTTAAGGTTGGGGAGGAAGGCGTGTGAACAGGTTCTCCAGCATGGCTTTGATCTGATCAGCAGTCTCATTCTGCTTGTGCACCATGCTGACTACTGTATCTATCTTGCTATCCTGCACATCCATCCTTTCTTTCATCTTCTGGTCATTTTCATCCATCCTTTGCTGCAGACGAATGTCATTCAGCTTCAGCTCTTCCAGAGTCTGCCTGTCCAAAGCAGCTTGAGACACATCAGAAGCAGGGAGCTTCTGAGAGCTTTCTGCAACATCTTCAGCTTGACTGGCTTCAGCTTGAATAGTCTTGTCTTCTTCTGGTTGCACCTTTGAAGCTGGACGCTTCTCAGACCATGGCTCACTATCCAGAAGGAGCACGTCTTCCTGTGGCAGCTGACTTTCAACTTCCTTCAACAACTTGCTGAAGTTCTGTTGTGCTTGCTCATAGTTGATATCCTGCAACTTGAGGGCTTCAGCACGTACCCAAATTCTGAATTGTGACCAGAGCTGGTCAGAGGCAGCTGGATCAATCATTCCAGGACAGACTTGCTTCAGAGAAGCAATCCACTGCTGCAAACCTGTTTCAAAATTCATAATACCAGAGCCAACATCTGGCTGTTTTGGTTTTGGAATGGCTATTTTATTTTTCAGATCAGCAAGACGGTCAAGGATTGTTAAATCTATGAAGGTCCTGCTGGGGTTTTCGGTGGTTTGCTTGGGAGCTGTTTGTTTGGGAGATGGAGTGGGAGAATCAGAAATAATGATTGGACTGTTTGGGGTTTTGGGAGTGTTTGGTGGTGTAGATTCTGGCGAGGATGGCAGCTGGGCCATTGTGACTGTTGTTCCACATGGCAGCTGGATTGCCAGAGGTTGTGGTTCAGAGGATTGAGGAGAATGTGGTTCAGAAGGTGGAGGAGTTGGAGTCTCAGAGTGATGAAACTCAGGTTGAGGTGATGGTGGATGAATTTCTGGTTGAGGAGAGGGAGAAGGAATTGCTGGTTGTGGAGAAGGAGGAGGAATTTCTGGTTGTTCAGGGATAAGAGGTTCTTCTGGAATGGGTGAGAGAGGTTGTTCTGGTTGTGGAGAGTGGACAATTTGTGGTTTAGAGTTTGGATTATTGGAGGAGTGATCAGAGGTGTGTTGATCAATGTCAGACAGCACTTTGTCAATTGCTGATGTTGTTGAAGTTGTTGGTTTGGGATGTTTGGTTCGGGGTCTTCTGAGTTGTAGTGCCTCAGAAGGGTCATCTTCTGGTTCGGTTTCATCTATTGTTGGGATGGGGATTGAGATTCTATGAGAGGTTGGAGATGGGATTGATGCTGGAATAGTAGAAGAATTTAAAACAGAAGCAGCAGATAAATTACTTCTTTTCTTGGGTGTCTGCTGGGATGTTCCTTCTGAAGGGGCCTTCCTTTTCTTCGTCTTCTTCAGTGTAACTTCTGGTTGAGGTTGGTGCAGATCTTTGATATTCAAATTGGGATCTGTACCATAAGCCTTGCACGCGTCCAGATATCTGAGAACCACCACTGGTTTGGATTCTATCTCAGAAAATAAAGGAAAGTCACTCAGTGGGACTCTTCTGCTAGTGATATCAGCAATAGGAGTAGCGCTGGGTTCCTTTTTGATATTCTCTATTAACTTCATTTTCTTCAAATTCTTCGCGTTCAGAGGCTTCCCAACCGTTGGTTCAATGGTGCTTAACTCTTGAGCTTCTATCAGGTGCTCTATCAGCCTATTCTCAGTCAGAATATCTGATATCAACCTTCCAAAGGGTATCCAATCCCTCTTTGTTCTTTCTTCTTCCCTGGTTTCCTTCACGCTTGTTCTGAGGTGATTAAACAGAAGATGAGCCAAGTTGATTTTTACCTTCTGATTGATAAAATAGATCAGAAACTGCTGATCTATATTTATGTAATCAGGGGAACTAGTTGGCTTCCTATGATTAAAACACCCCAGAATTATCTTCGCCCAAACTCTGTGGTGATCCTTCAGATCTCTGATCTTGCTGCTGGGCAACCCAAGGGTAAAAGTCCTTTCTGCTATGACGCCCACGTCAGCACATCTCTCAACCATATCAATACAGCGGACGCCACCGCCACTGTAACCAATCAACTTAGCAATGTGATCCTCAGTGATCACAATCTTCTTCCCCATTATGTAGGAGGTGACTTGATGCGTTGAAGCAGTTGCATGAATCCAGAACTCCTTGACTAACATTGGGAATGTTGGTCCAACCAATCTGTCAAAATACCTTTCCCATTTCTGTGCCCTAACTTCTCCTGTTAAATCAAAGCCATTCTCCTTCAGACTACCAAAATCAATAATCAGTTCAGATAACACTTCAAGATTCTTCACTGGAGTGAGGAGTGTTCTGAATGGAACTTGGTACTGTTCAGATGATGCTTTCTTCTGAGAACCTGCAGAAGCACTGCTGGAGGTTGCCATGTTCACACTTAGGGATTTTGAGAAGAACTGAGAAAATGGGTTTGAGAGAGATGAACACAGAAAAATGCAGAGAATACTTGAGAAATAATGAGAAACTGTAAAAGATTAAAGTGAGAGGTTAACGTGTTTAAATAGGCTTCAGAATATTTTGAAAGTATAAACGTTTTCAAGAAAGAGAAATAAAATCATGATTACGTTTTAAAAACATGATTACTTTCATTTAATGCTTGCTGATTTTGGGGGATTTGAGAAAGATACTTAAAACGGTTACCAGACATGTGTCTCAATGCACCCAATCAGCGTTTTGCCTTGTCAGAAGCGTGCACGCGTTCTGCTTCAGAGATTTGCTGATGATTGGATGACACTTGTTTGATTTAGTGATCAGCACGTCTATCCTTGAGCTTAGACTCTCAGATCTTTAAGACTAGCATCTGATGCAATCTGCATGTTCTATCTTTCTGAAAGGAGATTGATCAGAGGTTCACAGTAAAACAAATACATTCTAAAGATAAATATATGGAGTTAAAACATTTTCACTCTGGGCAGATTTTCATGCTGAGATGTTTTAGAATGAAATTGAACCTATCTTCAGAAAGGGGTTTAGTGAAGATATCAGCCCATTGATGGTCTGTATCTATAAATTTTAAGTTCAAAATTCCTTTCTGAATATAGTCCCTAATGAAGTGATGTTTTATTTCTATATGCTTAGCTCTAGAATGTAAAATAGGATTCTTACTTAAGCAAATAGCAGAAGTATTATCAGAGTATAGGGATGTTACTCTCAAAAATCTGGAAGTCTTCAAGCTGACTTTTCATCCAGAGCATTTGTGTGCTACATCCTGCTGCTGTTATGTACTCAATTTCTGCTGTTGATAGCGCAATTGTTGATTGCCTTTTGCTGGACCAAGAGATCAAATTTTCTCCCAGAAACTGGCAGCTTCCAGAAGTACTTTTACGCTCTACTCTGTCTCCAGCAAAGTCAGCATCACAGTAGCCTACTAAACTGTAATCACTAGATTTTCTATAAAACAAACCCAGATTAGTAGCACCTTTCAGATACTTGAAAATTCGCTTAACAACTGTTAAGTGAGATTCTCTAGGATCTGATTGGAATCTAGCACAAATATAAACGCTGAATAATATATCAGGTCTTGAAGCTGTCAGATAAAAGAGAGAACCAATCATACCTCTGTAGACTTTCTGTTCTACATTTTTGCTTACCTCTTCTCTTTCCATAATGCATGTGGGATGCATTGGAATCTTTGATGGCTTACATTCTGAGAGGTCAAATTTCTTCAGAAGATCTCTGATGTATTTGCTCTGATGAATGTAAGTTCCCTCTGGAGTTTGATTGATCTGAATTCCTAGAAAGAATTTCAGTTCCCCCATGAGGCTCATCTCAAATTCTGCCTGCATACACTTAGCAAATTTTCTTCCAAGAGAAGGATTAGTAGAACCAAAGATAATATCATCAACATAAATTTGACAGACTAAGATGTCATTCTTAACTGATTTACAGAATAAGGTAGTGTCCACCTTCCCTCTGGTGAATTCATTTTCTAACAGAAAGTTACTTAGTCTTTCATACCAAGCTCTGGGAGCTTGCTTCAGACCATATAGTGACTTCTTTAGTTTGAAAACATGTTCTGGATGTTTTTTATTTTCAAAACCAGAGGGTTGGTGCACATAAACCTCTTCTTCTATATAACCATTTAAGAATGCACTCTTGACATCTATCTGATACAGAGTGATGCCTCTATTAACAGCAAATGAAATTAAAAGTCTGATAGATTCTAACCTGGCGACTGGGGCAAAGGTTTCTGTATAGTCTATCCCCTCTTGCTGACTATAACCTTGTGCAACCACTCGTGCCTTGTTTCTGATGACTTCACCTTGTTCATTTAGCTTGTTTTTGAACACCCATCTTGTTCCAATGACGTTGAATCCTTTTGGTTTGGGAATAAGATCCCATACGTCATTTCTGGTGAATTGATTCAGCTCTTCTTGCATTTCCAGAATCCAGTCATTATCCAGAAGTGCTTCATCAATAGAAGAAGGTTTAATCAGAGACACAAGTCCCATGAGGGTTTCTTCAGAGTTTCTGAAGCTTGCTCTTGTTCTGATTGGATCTTCCTTTCTTCCTAAGATAGTCTCTTCTGGGTGATCCAAGCTGCTTCTGGGTAATCTCTTCTGAGGTTGATCAGCAGCTGTTGTAGGATTGCTTGCAGTGCTCCTTTCAGATGTTGAAGGAGTGTCTGTGTTGAGAGCTTCTGATGACTTGTCTTCAGAACCTGTAAATTCAATTTCCATACCTGCAAAAACTTCATTCTGCTTTGACTTTTCAGAGTCAAGCTTGTCATCAAAACGAACATTGATTGATTCTTCCACAATCTGTGTTTCTGTATTGTATACTCTGTACCCTCTTGAGCGTTCAGAGTATCCTAACATAATACACTTCTGTGCTTTAGAGTCAAACTTGTTCAAATAATTCTTTGTAACATAAAACAGGTACATCCAAATGGATGAAAATATGAAATGTTGGGCTTTCTGTTCTTCCACAATTCATATGGAGTCTTTTCCAGAATAGGTCTTATTGAGATTCTATTCTGAATGTAGCACGCTGTGTTTATTGCCTCTGCCCAGAAGATCTTAGCAACGTTTGTCTCATTGATCATGGTTCTGGCCATTTCTTGCAATGTTCTGTTCTTTCGTTCTACAACTCCATTTTGTTGGGGAGTTCTAGGACAAGAGAAATCATGCAGAATGCCTCTGTCATTAAAGAATGACTCAAAATATTTGTTTTCAAATTCTCCACCATGATCACTTCTGACTCTAACGATTCTAAGATCCTTTTCATTATCAACTTGGTTACAGAAGGTAACAAACACAGAGTGTGACTCGTCCTTGTGTCTTAAGAACTTTACCCATGTCCATCTGCTATAGTCATCTACGATTACTAACCCATACTTCTTGCCACTGACTGAAGCAGTTTTAACTGGTCCAAATAAGTCAATGTGCAGAAGTTCTAATGGCTTAGAGGTAGAAACAACATTTTTAGATTTAAAAGAAGGTTTTGCAAACTTTCCTTTCTGACATGCTTCACACAGAGCATCTGAATTGAACTTCAAATTAGGAAGTCCTCTGACCAGATTGAGTTTGTTAATCTGAGATATTCTTCTCATACTAACATGCCCCAATCTTATGTGCCAGATCCACTGCTCGTTGTTAACAGACAGAAGGCACTTTACATTCTGACTCTTCAGTTCAGAAAGTTTGATTTTGTAAATGTTGTTTTTCCTCTTTCCATTAAACAGGATAGTCCCATCTTTCTGACTAACAGCTTTACATGATTTTTGATTAAAGATTATATCATAACCGTTATCACTTAATTGACTTATGGATAACAGATTATGCATTAATCCATCTACTAGCAGAACATTATTAATAGAGGGAAGATTTCCATTACCTACAGTTCCAGAGCCAATTATCTTTCCCCTCTGATTGCCTCCAAAGCCAACGTGGCCTCCAGGCTTAAGTTCCAGGCTTTGAAACATATGCCTTCTTCCCGTCATGTGTCGCGAGCAGCCAGAGTCCAGGTACCATGACTGGTGTTTCTGACTTGCTGCTAAAGATATCTGCAACATGTATTATTTTATCCTTATGTACCCAGATTTTCTTGGGTCCTGATTTGTTAGATTTACCAAAACTCTGGTTGAATTTTGGTTTCACAGAGTACTTACTGCTAGTGTATTTAATATCATGTGTGTGACCATACACAAAATGTGAATTCAAAGGAGTGTGTTTAATGGTTAAGTCCATGACATTCTTTGGTGTAGGAACCTTACCTTGGTATCCTATTCCCTTCCTGCCGTTTCTGCTAACTCCATAGATCATTGAAGCCATTTTGCTTCTATCTATGCTTTTAGCAAGGAACTTCTGGAAACTGTGATCATACTCCTTGATGATCTCATCAGCGTTGCTGGGAGTTTCAGAAATTGGTTCCTTCTGAGAGTTTTGTAAAGTATTTTCTAATTTTGAAATTTTAATTCTCAGCTCAGAATTCTCCAATTTAAGACTCTCAGTCTTATTAGAGTCAGATTCAAGATTCCTTTTCAGGTCTCTGAATTTAACTCTAATCTGCTGATACCTTTCCAGGATTTTATTAAGTCTTTCAGCAAGTTCATCCTTGGTAAAATTAACAGCAAAGTTAGGAAATACCTCTTCAGTATCTGATTCTGAGTCTGATTCAGAAGCTTCACTATCTTCTGAAATGTTAGCCATGAGAGCTATGTTTTCTCTCTCATCATCTGATTCTGAGTCAGCTTCAGACGAGTCAGAGTCATCCCATGTAGCCATGAGACTTTTCTTCTTTTCTCTTCCAAACTTCTTTTTGGGCTTTTCCCTCTGAAGCTTTGGGCAGTCACTCTTGTAGTGTCCTTGCTCATTGCACTCATAGCAGATGATGTCCTTGGTGTTTGGCTTTTTGCTACCTGAGGATCCTTCAGATCTTCTGTATCCAGAGGAAGAATCTGTCCTTCTGTATCTGGAAGAAGACTCGTTCTGATCAGATCTTCTGGGATTCCTGAACTTCTTTTGCCTCTACTTCCACAGTTGATTCACTCTTCTGGAGAGGAGGGAGAGTTCGTCTTCTTCTGATGAGGATCCATCAGATGTTTCTTCAACTGCCTGCAAAACTTTAGACTCAGATTTTTTGTTAGATTTTAATGCTAAAGGCTTACCTTGCTTTTGGGGTTCATCAGCTTCTAGCTCTATCTCATGACTTCTGAGGGAGCTGATAAGTTCCTCCAGAGAAATTTTGTTGAGATCTTTTGCTAGCTTCAGAGCTGTAACCATTGGCCTCCACTGCTTGGGTAAACTTCTGATGATTTTCTTGACGTGATCAGCAGTAGAGTAACCTTTGTCCAGAACCTTGAGACCAGCTACCAGAATCTGGAATCTTGAGAATATTGTTTCAATGGATTCACTTTCTTCCATTTTGAACGCCTCATACTTCTGAATGAGCGCCAGAGCTTTAGTTTCTTTGACCTGAACGTTGCCCTCATGCGTCATTCTGAGTGAGTCAAACATGTTCTTTGATGTGTCTCTGTTGGAGATCTTTTCATATTCAACATACGAGATGGCGCTGAGAAGGATGGTTCTGGCCTTGTGGTGATTCTTGAAGTCACGCTTTTGTTGGTCAGTCATTGTTTTTCTATCAATCTTCTGACCGCTTGCATTCACAGGGTACGTGTATCCATCTGTCACCATATCCCACAGATCAGCATCATGTTCCAGAAAGAAGCTTTCAATTCTGTCTTTCCAGTAATCAAAGTTTTCTCCATCAAAGACTGGAGGTTTGCCGCTGAATCTGTCTCTGTCCTCATGGTTGTCATTGATGGTGTGAGAATAGTTTCCTGCCATTGTGTTTTTCTGACGCTGGATCTTGTACTGACACGGTTAAGTGTTTTAGCTCAGAACCAGGCGCTCTCATGCCAATTGAAGAAGTGAAAAACACAAGAAGGGGGGTTGAATTGTAAAACTGAAAATCAATGCAATGAACGAGATATTTTTATTCTGGTTCGTTTGATCTCAAACTACTCCAGTCCACCCGTCAAGGTGATTTCGCCTCTCTCCAACGAGGTCTTAATCCACTATATTCAACTGAATAATACAATCTGCTTTAACAACTGCTAAAGCCTTCTTGATGCAAACCACAACCTGGTTTGTCAAGGAAACATTTTCTTACAAAGAAGATAAATCTAGGTGTGTGAATGTTTTCTACAAAACTGTATCACAACTGTGATATTACACAATTTAAGCTTATGAAACTAGATTGCTAAACAAAGATTGAGTAAGGAGATATGAAGCGTTTAGCAAACTGAGAGAAGGAAGATGATGATTAGCTTTTAGGCGTGTAATATAATGTAGAGCATTAGCCAATTCAATCTTCATAGTCTTGTTTATATAGCACTGAGATTGTTGAACGTTGGAGCAATAATCTTGATTCAATGCCAATAACAAACTTTCCTTATTGAGCAGATCTTGTCTGGAATAATGCCGTTGGTAATAATTTGCTTTCAATGCACAGTACCGTTGCAACTTAAAGCGTGTTCTGGCTTGGCCTCATTTTGACTCTGCTTAAGTGCTGATGAACTGTTGTTTGCTTTATCAGAGTGTTGAGCGCAGTTCTGTTCATCAAGCTTCAGCATACACGTGAATTATTCTTCTGATTATGGTATTCTGATATAGCATCTTCTGATGCTGATGTTAAGAACCAATATTCTGATGCTGATTAGGTGTGCTCTTGCTGATACCTATCAGAGTTTCTGCAAAACATAACGTAATATTTTAGGTAGCAAATAGTTCTTACATGATTCACATAATTAATATATCCTTTCATTTTGTTATCATCAAAACTTAAACTTAGGGTAGTAGATTCAAACTTTGTTCTAACAGTAGCAACAAAGAGAGAAGAATGAAAAGAGATGGAGCGGCGCAGGAAGAAGATGAAATTAGGTAAGAAGATGAAATTAGGTTTTCTGATTTGTGTTTTAATAGAGTTGGGTGAATGAGTTATTTGTTGCATCTTGGGAAAAACGATTTTTTTGGTTGTATAGATTTACCGTTTCAAGAACTCAACATTTATGATGGTTGTTCATCTTGTGCTGCCAATTTAAATCTTGCAACAAAAAACGTGATTAGGGTTTAGTGGAATAATTAGAATTTCAAAACCCAGTGTACGTAGCAGCTATAATATGAGTGTTTTAATTTAAATTTCAAATTGAATGACCTTTGGTTTGGATGAGGGTTTTGGGAAGTGGTATGTAGCACATAATTAGGTGTGATTATAACGTGTAAATATAAACAAAATGGCATAATTGTTGTTAGTTAGAAATAATTAAAAAAAGTAAAAAGTGGCAAAAAAAACCATAGTGTGACACATCAGCCATATTTATTGTCAAATTAATATGGTGCAAGTATTTCAGAAAGTTACAAATATACCCTTAGATTAAGACTAAATTGAAATTTACTAATTAGGGTATTATGGTAAGTTAATGGTACTTTGGTTTTTATATATTTATAATAGATAGATAATAGATAATAGATAATAGATAATAGATAATTTAGTATGAAATTTTTTTTTTTTTTAATTTTCAACATCATAAATAAATAAATTAAATAAAAGGATACAATACTGAAAATTGAGGGAAATAGAACCGAATCAAATGAAATCAAAATATCGTGCATGTAGATTACCAAAAGATATGGAAAGTTAAAAACATGTCTAATTTTAGATATAGACATTCACACATTACCCCCTCAATTCAACGAACCAACCTATAAGAATTAAACTAAATTTTAAAAAAAAAAGTGATGTGCAACAATTCAACAATACAATAAATCGTAAATTTCGTAATAAACTTTCTCTTTGGTCAATTAATCTAACAGGGTAAAATTTATTCAATCAAGGGTTTTTCTAAATTTTTAACCTTTAAGCCATATTTCACCTTGGTCAATACTAACAATTATGGTGAAATATGACATATTCATTTTTTAAAATTAAAATTAAATAATTTTTCTCACAATCATAATTATAAATAGTAGATAAATATCCTTCAGGAACACATTTCTAATCTTAAAACAATATTGTTTAGTTTTTTTAATTATTATTAAGTCACGAATGAAAGAAATTACACTTTTGAGTTTTGTTTAGGAGATAAATAGATTTTCGTTAATAAAATATGAAGTTTGGAGCTAAAATGAGTTAAATTTAAAAAATAGGTAAATAAATGTGTAAAGTTTTTATAGATAAATATTTTTAACATTACTACAAATAATATTATACATGATAAAAATTTTATCTCAACTATTAAAAAATTGAGGTCAAATGACATAAAATGCGTTATTAATTATTTTTATAAAAAAATAATCTTTTCCCCTAGTTATCACTAAAACCGACATAAAAAGTTGTTCAGGGTTTGAGTTTCAATTTCCAGCTCCTACAATTTTATGCTTTATTTAGAACTAAAAAGGCGTCTTTATTTTTTTTAGATTTTACGTTGGATATGATCCTTCGGTTTTTAAGAAAACTAAAATAAAAACTCTCTAAATTTTTTATTCTTTTTAGAACAAAAAAAAATACCTTTATTTTTATAAATTTTATGTCGGATATGTTCCCTCGATTTTAAAAAAATCGAGATAAAATTCTCTAAATTTTGCATTCCGTCAGAGTTAATGTTAAGTCTACCTCATTCACTTTTTGAACTCTAGTGAACGGAAGAACATCATTCTTCTCTAGCCAACAAAAGAACATAATTCTTCTCCAAGGAGGAAGGAAGAACGAATGAACCAACACTTTTTTTTAATCTCTCATCACATTTTCCGTATGTATAAGTTCTCCATTATTGTTGTTGGTTGTTGTTGTTGTCATCGTTGTTGTTGTTATTATTTTGAGACATATATAGTTTATTATATTGTTGTTTATTGGGAAGCTTTATTTTTGTTGGATGTGTACTATTTTTATTTTATTTGCAGAAGTTTATATGATTATGAATCGTAGTTGAATGAAAGTCAATTAATTAAGTAAAGAGTATGAGAAGGGAGTGATATAATTTTTTGATTTAGTAGAAAAAAATCTTCCTGAAAATAATGAGATTTTTTGGTGTCCTTGTAAAAACTGACGAAATACGAAAAAATGTCCAAAGAAAGATATATTAAATCATTTAGGTTGTGATGGAATCATTCAAAATTACACATAATGGGTAATGGCATGGTGAAGTGATAAAAAAGAGACCTCTGTCACATACAATTGAAGATGATGAATTTATCAATGATACTCTAAAAGACATGATTCGTGATATTAGAGTAGATGCTTTCAATAAAGCTAATGTGGTAGATAATTTGCAAAGAGACATGGAAGATTCATTGTATCCGAGATATAAATTTTTTTAAGATTAGTTAAGTTAAGACTATTTAATCTGAAGGCAAGAGGTGGGTGGATGAATAGAAGTTTCACTGAATTGCTTGAATTATTAAAAGAAATGCTTCTAGAAGGTAACTTGTTTTCGAAATATAGTTATGAAGCCAAAAAGATATTATATCTAATGGGTTTAGGCTGTGTTAAAATACATGTATATTGTAATGATTGCATATTATATAAGAAAGAGTTTAAAAACTTGAAGGAGTGCATGTGGTGTGGGGAATCACACTACAAGGAGAAGGATAATGGTGTTGATGACAATGATAGTGTAACTAGAAAGGGTGTTCCTTCCAAATTGATGTGGTACCTACTGATAATTCAAGGGTTCTCAAGATTGTTTGCTAATATTAATGACACAGTTTACTAGATAGCATGCAGATGAAAGAGTGTGTGATGGAAAAATTTTCCATGTAACTAATTCATTGCAATGGGAGAAAATTGATTCCCTGTTTCCAATTTTTTCCCTTGAACCAAGGAAATTTAGACTTGGACTTTTGGTAACTCTAGTACTAACCATATGTCACGGCATGTTCTTCTCATAATTTATAATATCTACATTGTTGTGCGTGAAACACAATTGATTCAAGATTTAAGACATTTGTGGGAGAAAGGTGTTGATAATGATGATGCCTATACAAGTGATAACATTAAGTTGTGTGCTATGTTATTTTTCATAATCAATGACTGTCCTGCATACGGTAATTTATTTAGGTACATCGTCAAGGGACATAAAGTGTGTCTTATATATGAATTTGATACATGTCACCACCAATTACAAAAAGGAAAAAATACAGTTTATCATGGGCGTCAAAAATTTCTAAGACCTAATCATCCATACCGTAGATTGCGGAAGGCTTTTAATAAAGAGCGGGAGTTTGATATCGCTCTTAAGCCCTTAACCAGGAAGGAAGTTTATAAAAGACAACAACATATTTATATTGTCTTTAGAAAGAAACAAAAAAAAATCCCATGGAGAAAAATATTTTAAAAAATATGTTGGTGTTCTTTGATCTTTCATACTAGTCTTACTTTGATGTAAGACATTGTCTTATTGTGATGCATGTGGAGAAATATGTATGAGATAGTTTAATTGGAACATTTTTCAACATTAAAGGCAAGAAAAAAGATTCTAAGAAATATCGTGTAGATATGGTTGTGATGGGTATACGACATGAGTTATCCCCAAAAGAAATAAGAAATAGAACCTATTTTCCCCTAGCATGTCACAATATGTCTAAAAAAGAAAAAAAAACATTTAAAAAAATTCCAGGGTATCAAAGTTCCTCAAGAGTATTCATCAAATGTGAAGAAACTTGTGTCAATGAATAATCTCAATTTGGTTGGCTTAAAATCTCATAATTTTCATGTCTTGAAGCAACAACTTCTACTAGAAGCTATACGTGGAATTTTACTAAGAAATGTATGGGTAACTATAACCAAATTGTACTTATTCTTCAATGCTATATGTAGTAAAGTCATTGATCCTAGAAATTTAGACGACTTGGAACATGAGGCTGCAGTTATCTTGTGTCAATTAGAGATGTATCTGGTAGAGTGATACATGAAGATTTTTAAATGGTGTACAAAGAATCATCACCGCCCAGAAGCTTCGATCGTTGAACGGTACATCACAGAAGAATCTGTTAAGTTTTGTACAAACTATTTGTAAAAAGAAAACTCTATAGGAATTCTTGAGTCTCGTCGTGATAAATGTTAAGATGGTTGAGGTATTCAAGATTTAAACGTTAAAACATTGGATCGAGGAGTACTTCTTCAAGCAAATTTGTATATATTGAATAACCTTAGTGAAGTTTAACCTTACTTGACTGCTCACAAAAGTCTTATAAAGGAAAAATTTCACTGGATGAATGAAAGATAGTTGTTGATAGAGCACAACAAAACTTTCATAACTTGGTTTAGTGAAAGTGTTTCTAAAGAGAGTAGTGGATCTGATACAATTAAATGGTTGTTATATATGCATAGGTTTAGTATAATTACTTGGAGTGCATACAACATTACACTATTTTCATTCTATACAAAACCAAAGGATGATCATAGCACCATAGAAAATAGTGGGGTTATGGTTAAAGTTGAATCCATGTACTTTTCCAGTTCCAAACATAAGAATCATGTACTAGCATCTAGAGCATACATTAGGGTCATTGGGGATATTTTGGAGATTGACTATGTTGCTTTTAAAGTTCCTTTATTTAAGTGTAAGTGGATTAACAATAATACTGGTGTAGATACCGATGTACGAGTATTCACACGGGTTGATCTTTGAAATGCAACTTATAAAAATAAACCATTCATCATGGCAATCCAGAAAAAATAAGTTTTTTATGTCACTGATCATGCTAACACTAGATGGTCAATTGTTCTTCAAGGAAAATATCTTTCTAATAGTACTGATGAAAATTAATATTTTAACTATGAGGCCCCTTGTTTCGCAACACATATACGTCATTCATCAGAAGAAAATGATTTAGATGATGTGCATGTTATTCTTCTTGATCATGAAGAGGGAATATGGGAAAACTAGTAAGCAAATGTTTTTTATCACTTAGTAGTTTATAATTATTCATTAAATTATTTTTTATTATTTTTACTAAAGATTTAAAGTTGTTGCTGATTATCCTAGTTGGTTTCAAATTATAAGTGTTTAACGATCTGTGATAAATGCTATTGGACAACCTATAAAACTTTCCATTTTGGTTATTTCTTTTGTTGGTTAATCATTTGTTTTAGTTTTGTTGTAAAATTATAAAGTGTGTGCCATTTTGGGTTTGCATTTGGTGTAAATAATTAATATTTGTGGTACATTGTTTCTATTTGAAAATTTGACAAAATGTATGTTAGTTCCATGGTTTTATGATTGGCTAAATTATGGTAAAACATGGTTCTATACTGATGTTGATCAAGATCTTGTAACATCTTCATCAACTGTCATAACAGTTTTTGTGTTATGTGTTTAAGCAAGATATCAAAGACAAATGTCATGACATCCTGAACTGTGTACAGCTCGTGCTGCTGTTGTATATCTCTTGTTAAATTTGAATTGATTTGATGAGATCCTTTTAGATATACCTCATCTTGATGCGCATGTCAAGGAGATTATTTGGGAACAAAGTGCATATTTAATTGGGTTTCTTAAAAAGGATCTTGGAGACTTTTTAGGAAGATTTAAAAACATTTTTTCATATTTTTCTGAGAAGATCTTGCAGCTGTTTTGGAATGTGAAGATTTGATCTATTTGAAGAGTCCAAGCCCATACTGCAATAGTCTATAAATAAGGACTTTCTAGACCTAAAATAACAAGCATTCACATAGAAGAAACATTGTGTGCAACATAAGGTTTAGGGTTTTGGGAGTCTTTTAGGTTTTTAGTGTTTGTGTTCTTTGTGTGTCACTCATGTATCTTTGATGTATTGAGTTGATTGTTGTTGTTTGTTTACTGCTGAATCGGTAAAGCGGAAAGAAAAAGTAAGTATTTATTTAGGGTGACATAATTTATATCGTATCGTCTCCACAAGGATTAGTGCTACTGAATTTTTGTTTGAAAAACTCTCGTTAATGATTTTGGGTTTGAATGGGTTATTTGTAAGGAGAGGTAAAAAGCATTAACAGGAAAAGAACTACATTCTTCAGATAGGAGAAACTTTCCAGGCATGCATATAATCCACTCCTCATAGACTTAAACATATTAACCAATTATACCCAACCTACGATACTCAATAATGTCATCATGTGTCAAACACAACACCCATTATATCACCTCGTTGGCGATCTCTTAACCAACCTTAACAACACAAAAGTCAACTGTGATAATTGCGTCGACGATCTATCAGAACAACATAACCAACACAGAGGCATTAATCATAAACACTCAAGTGAATAATAAGACTGAATCTATCTCTAGAATCTATACACTATTAAATAATCATCCTAGATAAGAATTCGAGCAGTATATGTCTATAGCAACACAAACCCCTAGTACAGAGCAAAAATCCAAGACAACAATCGATAATGATTTGTAAAGAAAGTTTTATACAATGCCATGGGCGACAAATATAGATGAGTTCAAAGTAAATACACATACAAACTAAACTAATAAATAATACATAGAGAAGAATAGAAATGAACCAAAAATCTTCCAGTTTGTCAGCTCCGATCGAAGAGAAATCTACCACAAATCATCTGTATGCAAGCTTCATAGTTATTTTCTAAGCTAACCCTAAGGAAAAATGAGGACTGGTGAATTTGGAAGCTAAAACTATCCCTAAACCCATAACCTTACAAATGAAATAAATACAAAATTTATTCCCCACACATCGCTCGGTGGAGGAATCGCTCCACCCGACGATGCACCTATATTCCTCACCCAGCGACATAGCGGTGAAGCAAGACAGAGACAACTAGAAAATGATCAACTCCTCTTGCTCCTCGCTCTCCCGGAGACAAATAAGCGCAATCTTGTTGCCCGACGCCGAAACACATCGCCCGATGCTGCACACCAGAACAACAACTTTTGTTGCTTTCTCTGCACAACTTGCAATGGCTTTTCCTCTTTTATCTTATTCGTTTATTGTCAAATGAAGATTTTTGAGCTCCATTTGGACTTTATTCTCAATGCTCCAATAATTCTTGAATACCTACAAAAATGAATACAAAACTATCAAACGATACACTATGTACACGAAAACATAAATATATACAAAGTAAATGAATTTACCAATAAAGCGGAGAATTATTCACAAAATATTAACAAAAACATTGATAAGTGCAAGAAAAAGTATATACATAAATAACTATAATTTGCACTTATCAAACTCTCCCTAACTTGAACTTGTTTCTCCTCAAACAAGGCCAAACAAACATAAAGAAGCAAAAGTAATCAACCAAATAATAATGAATCGACAAGTTTGAAAAACGAAAACAAATGTATGGTTCAAACAAAAACACACATGCAAGGAAAATACTTACCACAATCCTACAACAATAACATGTAAACGAAACGAATCCTAAGTAAAAAAAATCATACTAAACATTCTAAAACAAAACAAGCTCAATCATGAATCACACCTAGTAAAAATTTATTGGTAGATGAAGAACACACAAAAGTGAGAAACGAAAACACTCATCCATAATCTTGCAAACAATAGACTAAATTATGCATTCATCTAAAAATTCACATTGAACATACAAAGACAAGAATCACAAGGGCTTTTTAAGGTTGTAATGTGGCTTAGTAAACAAATAAATGATAAGTCTTAAAGCTAATAAATACAAAAACTTACCTAAAACTAAGGAAGTGGTCAACTCACAAAGCTCAAACATATAATTCCAATCAACTTCTTCATTGATCCCAAATTTCAAATCAATCACAAAACTTATTAACACAACATTATTCCATACTCCTTTTTATTTTTATTTTTTAAAAGTTTTTTCAATTTTTTTCTTTCTTTTTCTAATCTTTCCTTTTCACTTTTTTTTCCTTTTATTTTTCACAACTTAATAGTAATACACACAAGAGCAAGAAAATAATTCTTTCCTCAACTTGAATTCAATCAACATTAAAGTGAGTACTCTCTACTTTCTAAGATAAGGTAAAAATTCAACTAAAAATCATAGTTGAGGGTTTAAGAAAATAAAGAATCAACATCCAATCAAAAAGGAAAACTAAACACTCATAGACAATTATTAAGTTCAAAAATAAAATGGACATTGACAAAAAGGGCTCAAAAGGCGTTAATAAAAGTTCACACACTCACAAAGTGAATTGACTATTTGGTTAGGTAGTTGAGCTCAAAATCAAACAAAATGCTTTGATCATTTTCATGCTTTCATACAATCAACACAATAAAATATTAAACTTAATGAAATTCAGTTAAAACAAGAATTGTGGCCTCCAGCATATATGAACAATGGAAAGCTTTCTCACATATGGGGTAAAAAGAGAACTAAAGTGATTCAATCAAAAGCAAGTAATGCAAAAAGAATGAATGGTATAATAATTATACAAATGAAAATTTTCCTAAACTTGTTATGCTATAGAAAGCGGTAAACGAGTACCTGGCATGTATCGACTTCAAAAACTATCATTACCATACATCCGCAAGTTGAAACACTCAAATTCGGGCAATCACCTCAAAATTCTTCAAGTTATCAGACCAAAATTGAGTCCAAAAAACAACAAATGAATTAACACAAATAAATAATCGGGTAAAATTGAATAAACAAGTTGAAAAGTGAAGATTTAAGATTTTAGAATAGGTCCAACTTCAACTTGTTTAAACAGAGATCACCACCACACTACCTAAACTAAAACATTGAAAAACAATAAAACATAATTGTTTTACGTCGTAAGCTTGACACCTGTTATTTAAGAATTTTCCTCCAAGTTGCATCCACCCAGTTATTCCTAACCAACACACAAGCAAATGTGAAAGATAATAAACAATAATATAACAAATTCACAAGTATAGAAAACATGTACAAGTGTGGTAAACATAAGAAAATAAATTCACAAGTAAACTTAAACAAGTTTATGAAAAATTTCTATACAACATATACATTAATTACTAAACTCAAAAACAAAGAAACTATTGCGACGCGATTTAATAAAAACACCAATCCTCGGCAGCGGTGCCATTTTGCTGAAGCGGTAAAGCGGAAAGCAAAAGTAAGTATTTATTTAGGGTGATATATGTTATATTGTATCATCTCCATATGGATTTGTGCTACTGAATTACCATTCGAAAAATCTCTGGTTAATGAGTTTGGGTTTGAATGGGTTGTTTGCAAGGAGAGATAAAAGGTATTAACAGGAAAATAAATACATTCTTCAGATAGGAGAAACTTATGAGGCATGTATATAATCTGCTCCTCACAGACTTAAACCTATCAACCATTTATACTAAACCTACGATACTCATCAATGTCATCACGTGTCAAACACAACACCCACTATATCTCTTTGGTGGCGATCTCTAACCAACCTCAACAACGCAGAAGTCAACCGTGCTAATCACGTCGACAATCTCTCAGAATGACACGACCAACATAGAGGCATTAATCACAGAAACCCAAGTGAATAATATCATTAAATATATCTCTAGAATCTAGAAACTATTAGATAATCATCCTAGATATGAATTCGAGAGGTATATGTCTATAACAACCCAAACCCCTAGCACAGAGCAAAAATCCAGGACAACAATCGACAAAGATTTATAAAGCAAGTTTTATACAATGCCATGGTGACTAATATTCAAAAGTTCAAAGTAAATACATATACAAACTCAACCAATAAAGAATACATAAAGAAGAAGATAAATGAACCACAAATCTCCTGTTTTGTCAATGCCGATCAAAGAGCATTCCACCATGAATCATTTATATGCAAGCTTCATAATTGTTTTCTAAGCTAACCCCAAGGAAAAATGAGACTTGATGAATTTGGGAGCTAAGACTATCCCCAAACCCATAACCTTACAAATGAAATGAAAAGTGAAACATATAAAATTTGTTGTGCACGCATCGCCCGATGTAGGAATTGCATCGCCCCGTGATGCAACTTTATTACTTAGCCCATCCTACACCATGCAGACAGCTGGAGAAAATATCTTTCATCGCCCATTAAATATATCTCTAGAATCTAGAAACTATTAGCCCATCCTACAAATTAAACGAATTTACCAACAAAACAGGGAATTATTCACAAAATATTAACAAAAGCATTGATAAGTGCAACTAAAAGTATATACAAAAATAACTACAATTTTCACTTATGATTCACCAAGTTATTGTTCTCACCCATGAGCTTTTAAGCAAAGGGTTGAGTATTGTTCTTAGTTAAGAGTCTTAACTAAGTATTTTTTATAGGAAGTGTAATCTTCTTTTGTGTTTATGTCTAGTCACAGGGTTTGTGGTTGTGGGTATATCACTGCAGTGATTGGAAGTGAGAGGTTCTCATATCTAGAAGGTTCCTATGTAGAAGTTGAACGGGGTAGTGATTAGGAAAAAAGTTGTAAACTAGGATTGTTTAAGATTTTAACTAATAATATATGGTTGATTTCCTTTATGGATTGGTAGCCCCAAAGTAGGTGACGTTGCACCGAACTAGGTTAACATTTGATTGTGTTATTTAAATTTCTGTAATTTATCGTTCTGCACAATCAACTACAAGTTTTATGTCAACATATATTATAACATATGTCATGACATTACGTATTGTGTTGAGACATAAGTATTGACCTTTGTATTGCAAGTGCCAGAATTTCAATTGGCATCAGAGCAGGCACCATGTTCTATCTATTGGATGAGCTCCAGGGAGACTATTTTCTATTATTATGGATAAATAAGGGGGATAAAAAAACATATCACTTTTGTTAGATGGTTCCAATTATGATTGGTGGGAAGTTAGAATAATGGCTTTTTTGAAGTCCATGGACAACAAGGCTTGGAAGGATGTTTTGAAAGGACAGGAACATTCTGTTAATACAAACAAAGATGGAAAGGTGTCATTAAATCTAGAAGAATATTGGAATGATGAGGATGATAAATTAGCTCTTGGAAATTCAAAGGCCTCAAATACCTTATTCAATGGGGTAGACGAGAATATTTCCAGGCTAATTAATACTTGTACTATAGTAAATAATGCTTGGGAAATTCTCAAGACAACTCATGAAGGTACATCCAATGTAAAGATTTCCAACTTGTAACTTCTAAATTTGAGAATCTAAATATGTATGATGATGAAACCATTCAAGAATATCATATGAAGATTCTTGAAATAGCTAATGCATCTATTACATTAGGATAAAAGACGTCAGAAGAAAAGCTTGTCAGAAAGATTATAAGGTTTCTACCTAGGAAATTTGACATGAAGGTAATAACCATTGAAGAGGCTCATGACATCAGTAACATGAGGGTTGATGAATTTGTTGGTTCACTTTAAACCTTTGAGTTGGCCATCAGTGTTAAATTTGAGAAAAAGAACAAGAGCATAACTTTTGTTTCCAATACTGAAGATAAAGAAGGAAAAGCTAATTTAGATATTGATGTCCAATACTGTTGTGTTACTTGGAAAGCAATTCAATAGAATTCTTAAAAGAATGGACAGAAGAGGAAGACCAAATGTCAGGAAAATCTCATTTGACACCGGGAGTGATGATGATTTTCAGAAGAATACCAGACCTGAAGGAAAGACCAATAAAAGAAAAGGCATTCAATGCATAGTGTGAAGGTTTTGGTCACACCAAACCAGAATGTCCTACTTTTCTCAAGAGGCAGAAAAAGAGATTTACTGTGTCTTGGTCTGATGGTGATGAATCAGAAGATGAGGCTAATAATGAATCTGCAAAACATGTGTTGACTCTTTCTGGGATATGGGCAGATGAAGTAGAAGCTTATGATGAAAGTTTTCTCTATGAAGACCTTGATGTACCCTATAAGGACAAATGTGACAGTTGTGAAGAAAACCTTAAGACAGTAGGATAACAGAGAAATATCATAGCTGAATTGGAGAATGAGAAGAAGAATCTTCTATGTTCTATTTCACATCTTCAAAGTGAGGTAACTTTTTTAAATTCCAAGCTTAATAACATGTCAAATTCCTTGAAGAAGATGAAAAGTAAAGCTGAAATACTGAGAGAGGAAGGAGATATAAAAGTTGATTATTAATCTGATAACAAACAAAGAAGAGTATCTGAAGAGGAATTTATTTCCTCTGATAGGAAGAGAATGACCAACATGTCCAAAAACATGTTACAACATCCTGGCAGACATGATGAAACCTTATCAAAATTTTAATCATCCACTTGGATATGTCATTATTATGGTGAACATGGTCATATTAAGCCTTTTTGTTATAAACTGCATGGAGATAAAAAATCTTCGTTTCATTCTAAGGCTGATCAAGTGAGCAAAAATAGATGTGTTAAAAATATAGATATGAACTTTATTGCTCATACTTTCTTAAGACTCTCAAATGGAGAAGACTGGTATTTTGACAGTGGGTACTCTAGGCACATGACAGGAGTTCAGAAGTTATTGGTGAATGTGATACGGTGGGAGAACTGACTTGATTGTTTTGCGTTTGATCACAAATGTTGCGGTTAGCAAGAGTCGCCACCGACTTTTCTTTTATCCAAAAGGAAAGGTGAAAAAGCACAGGAAAGACCTTTGAGATTGTTTCTTGTGTTCGGGGGGGGGGGGGGGGGGGTAGATTATGAAAAGGGAAGGTATTAGAACCCTTTTCATCCATGGTTTTCCATGGGCTCTTAGTTACTTGCTAGATCACTTGCTTTTGTTTGAAATTGTGCTTTGTGTGGTTTTGAAAGTATTTTGTAAAAGAGGCCATTGTTTAGTCAATATTTGTAATGATTCTCGTTCGTAAGAATGTATACAAAGATGTTGATATTTTTGAAAATGTTTTCAATTTTGTAAGATGTTTTGAAATGTGTAGGTGTTTATTTTGAAAATAGCAAGGATATTTGTTTTGAAATGGAGCAAGTAATTAGGAGCAATCTACCACCTCAAATGTCTTTCTTGTTCATTTTCTTTTCCTTTGACATTGTTGTCTTACCATTGATTTGGTAAGCAACCCTATCTTTGGATGTAAACGGGACGGGCGCGGGTCATCGTATAACCATGATTAGCAATGTTGCAAGGTATCTTACCATTTTTGAGGGACTAAGATCATTTGGTAAGGCAACTTTGAATAGCGTCATCGAGGGACTATGATCTTGTATTTGTTTGTTTTGCTAAGATACCTTACATGCGTAATATGACCATTTTTTGTAAGGCAACCAAGTGGGATAATCCTAGGGGTGTTTTGTGTGCAAGTGTGTCATTTTCATGCTTGATTTTGTCTTGGATTAGGGTTTTCTATTTGATTGGTTTTATCTTGCCATACAAACCCTAATTACTAGCATGTTATGTAAAAGCGATAAATTGCGAAATTTAAAGTTACTACGCTATTACAACATTTGTGGGAGGGGGCTGATTAATCTATTACAACCATATTGAATATGTACAAATATTGGAATAAATAATATACAAGATGAATTAAATATGCAAAGATGTGTAAATGCAAAGAAGATTTTTGTTTGTTTTTTTATATGGAAAAGCTTTAACCTAAATCTAATAAATAAATCAAGATTATCTTAAATCAATTAAGAAAAGAAATTATTTTTAGAAATGATTTTTGAATAAATCCTAATTCTATTTGAATAAGAGGAAATAAATTTCTTTAAGAAAAAGTAAGTATTTTTGTATTTTTTATCTTGAAAATAATATATGGCATTATGATATATTTTTGGTCTTTTCCATATTAAAATAAAATATTTAATGGGTGTGAAGAAAAAGTAAATATTTAACCTAGTTCTAATTTAATTTACAAGTTTATTTTTAAAAAAAGATAATATATAACTAAATAAAAATATTTTTATGAGAAATATAAAATAAAATAAACCAAAATATAAATCTATCATTTTTATATATTTTTTTTATGATTTTTAATATTAATAAAAATATATTTAATAAAATAAAATGAAAGTAAAATAAATAAATAAAATGATATTGGGCCAGAGGTGTTAAAAGTAAGCAGGAGGTAGGATGTTAGAAAAAACACAAGGCCCATGAAACTGAAGCCCATGCGCTGCAAAACAAAAAAACATGGAAAAAGTGAGAAAAAAATGCAAAAGGCAGCGCGCTGAGGCTCGAACCCATGACCTCTAGCATTTTTGCGCGCTGCCTTACCACAGGGGTGGCTGTACATCCGTTTATATAAACAGAAGCACAAATATATATTAGAAAACGCCTCCTGAAGACAACTTCATCTTCAACCTTGAGCCATGGCTGAACCACCTGTATCTCTCTCATTTCTCCATAAAAATGGAAAGTCCAAACATGAAAGTTATGGTGTTTCTTCCCACGAGTTCAACCATATAATTTATGCAAACTAAAAGTCAAATATAAGAGCTAATTTTACTGGCCCTAATTTAAAACCTAATTTTTGCAGAAATTTCAAATCCAAAATTCTCTATACATAGCTAATGTAAATGAAAACTATGAACATGGTTAGATTTAGAGCAAGGATATCTACATTTTGCTTTCACAAATCAGGACCAAAGGATGCTTGTATGAAGAGATAGAAGTTTGAGTTTTTACCTCTTGCAGCTGGGATCGTGAATGGAGTTTGAGCAAGTTTTGAGAAGGCCTGGGGATCTGTTTAGCTTTTCTGGACCTCCCTGAGTGTATTCCAATCCTTACTTTGTCTTAAAAGTCCCTGAATCTCCCTACTCAAGTCAACCTGCAAGCTTGATATTTGAAAATGGTGGATGGTGGAGGAGGAGTTACAGTGAGGGAACGGGGGTCTGGATCACTTATATATGAGGTATATCAAGTGTTTGGGTGGTTGGAACTCAATACGCACGAGTGGATTTGGAGATTGCTATGTAAGGTTCAAAACTGTTAAGCTATGGAAGATTTTCAGTGGCAAAGTGTTTTGGAGTGTTTCTGAGTCTTAGCATTCGTGTGTTATGTTGCAATACACTTGTGTATATGTATGGAAAAGGTTAGAGATCAACTCCACTCCAGGTTTCTGAGTTATAGCCTTTTGGCTCTATAACTTACTTTTGAAGAAAAGTGAGGAGACAAGTCTCTATGTGTTTGTACAAGCATGATCTGAGTTGGTAGAGGCCTTAGACAAGTTGCTTTTGGTTTTGAATTTTCTTGTGTGCAGAGAAAATAATTGAGAGGCTCAATAAGTTGACAAAGGCAAAAGTAATGCTTTATCAAAATGGAAATGGCACCTTTGTGCCATAAATGGAATTATAACTTGGATAAAGGCTCAAATGTTTGGATTAAAGCTCTATCAGCTGTGTAAACATTTAATTATGGAGTGGTAAACAAGTTTGAGGCCTTCAAAGCAAAGATTATGCATCCTAGGCTTGGATTTGAATTTTTGTTCATCGTGAAATGGCTTGAAATCAAAGTGATAAATTGCCAACTTCGTCTCTTTGATTCTCCCTACTCAAGAATGATCTCTAGGAGTTTTAGGACATTTTGGAAAGCTTGAAATATGCTATACAACTCATCTTTGAATTTATTTTGAAAATTCCCTTTGGAACTATGTGAAAAATTGACATGAAGTTAGGTCAAAAACTTGCCTAACTAGGGCAAAATTTCACTAAGTTATTTTAGTTCATGAGCATGTATTCACAAAATTATATCTTGAGATCCAAGAATTTTTAGGATAAATTGTGTGAACGAAAGTTGTATATTTCATGGGGATCTACAACTTTCATGTTGGAAGTTTCCTTTGAATCAATTTGCATCATGGTGAAAATTTGGCTTAAAGTTGAGAAAAAATAAGAAATTTTCTATACTTAGAAAATTTTCTAAGTTAAAATTTTCAACTTTTCAAAACAAAAACTTAAACCCTTGATTTCTTGATGAAAAAGTTTCAAATTTTGACATGTTTTTATGAATCATGATCTTTCGCATTTGATTTTGACCAAAAAGTCAAAGTTTGACTTTTCAGTATACAGTTGACTTTTGATCAATTGACTGAAAAATTCATCTGTCAATCCAATGGATTTGTGATGTTTTGAACATGTCATTAGGTCAAGATGATGGAATTGGACTCTTGAAATCATGCTTTAAATCAATTGATCATTTGCTAGGTCAAAAATCAGAAATTGCCCCTTCTCGGTCAAAACCCTAATTTTGACCATTTTGCCCTTTTGATGATTTGATCAAATTTCTTAAGGAGTTGTGGTCCAAACTTGATCAAATGATACTGTGATCGGTGGAAATAGAACTGACTGTTTTTAAGCTGGTTCGCAAAATGTCGCGGTAAGCAACAGTCGCCACCGTCTTTTATGTTCTCCAACATGGAAAGGACAAAAGCACAGCAAAATTCCTTATTCGAGATGTCTCTCGGTTCGGGAGGTAGATTTATAGAAAGGTAAGGTGTTAGCACCCTTTCTATCCGTGGTTATCCACGGGCTCTTAGGTACTTGCTCTTATGTTTTCAAAAATTGTTTGCTTTTCAAGTGTGTTGTGGGTTTTAAAAAAAGTTTCGTTTGAAAAAATTTCTAAGTAACTCTTGTATTTGTCCTCAAGAGTGTATGAAAAATTTGTTTGAAAACCTTTTGAAAGTGTAGGTGTGAAAAGTATTTTGTTTGTTTTGAAAAGAGCAAGTACTTAAGATAAATCTACATACCCTAAGGAATTAGGCTGTGTAAGAGTCCTCTAGACAGTACTATCCCACTATTGAGAAGTAAGTAGCACCGTCGTTGGAGTTATTCAGGTCAATTCGATTATAAGGGACAATGTGGTCACCGAAGCAATAGTAGGACACCTTAGAAGTAACCCTAATGTCCTAGATCCTTTTTATCCGAGGCAACCGTTTCGAGGAAACTGGATCTTTAGACAGGAGGGCAACCTCTAAGACACCCTATACTTGGCGACCACTTTCGAGGCAACCAGTGAGGCGTAGCCTAGGAGTGGCATGTGCATGTGTGTTGTTTCATGTTAATGTTTATTTTGTACATGTTATTTGTGAGCTACGGATTGGTTTTATTATTCATACAAGTCTTTCATGCATTTTTAACAGTTAGGAGTGCGGAAAATAAAATGCGGAAAAGGTAAATCTAGCTATTACAAGGCGCGGGTATATACATCGCCAAAAACAAAAACCCGTTTGGAAATAAATTGCGAGAAACGTAAAAGAAAGCGATAAAACCTAATTTACTATTACATTTCTGAGCAAATACATAATAATGAATTAAAACTAAAATGCGCGCGAAAGAATGAATCGGGACGTCCTAAGGGTTTTGACCCTTTTTTTTGAGAAAGAATTGAATTTGTCCTTTTTTTTTATTAAATTAATGAAATTAAGCCTAATTACTAATTAATTAATTAATTAAAGAAAAAAAAAATATTTTTGTGTTTTTGTTTTTTTAATGAAAATAAAGAGAAAATAAATAGAAATTAAAAGTTAGCAAAAACCTAATTCTAAATTATTTTTATTTATTATGAAAAAATTAAAGTTGACCTAATTTTTAAAAGACTAAATTAATTAACCACATTTATTTACAAAATGATTAAACTAAAGTGAGATTAATAATAAAAAAATATTTACATTTTTTAGTTTTTTTGAATTTTTATTATGAAAAATTAATTATGTTAATTTTAGTGATAAAAAGTAATAATTAGAAAGAAAAAAAAAGTTAACAAATAAAATGGAAAATATAAAATGAAAGAAAAAAAAGATGAACCAAAAAAGGGGGGTTCTGGGCCAGCAATGGGGTTTGTTTAGAAATCTGAGGCCCATTAAGCCAAGCCTGCGTTGACTTCTTGGATCAAGCGTTTGTTGGTTGACTGAGTGCATGGTGAGGATCACCTCCTGGCCTTTGGATGCATGCCTGTAGCCACTTGGCATATTGAGCGCTGGAGGTATATGGTGAGGTGCTTTGAGAAATCTGCATAGGATCACATGAGAAAAAATATTAACAAGCATTTGGGGGACCTGGGAATCGAACCCAGGTCCCAATGGTGAACGCCCACCTCACTTTCCACTACGCCATGGTGCTGCATCTGTTAGTATAGTGGGCAATAAACATAAAATATAAAAACAACGTCTATGCTGGAAATTAACAAAAAAACGCGCGCTACGTTTGAATTATCCAGTCACGCTCTTCCACGTCTTCGTCTCTTTCATTTGCCTGCAACAAAATAAAACAGATGGCCAAAAATAGCGACTAGCTCCCTAGGCTATATAAATAGGGCGCGATATGTCCTTTGGGTTCGTCTGGTTGCAAGGATCACAACCATATGCATAAAAGGTCCCAATTTTTCCTGTATGACAAACCCCCAATTCGAGAGCTTGGAAAACCTAAAATTCAAAAATGGCGTTTTCTGTTTCAGGCCACCATAATACAATTAACCTATATCATTAGCTTCAGAAAGGTTAGAGCAATGCAAAGCATACTAAAAATCACATTAAATATGCATGAATTATGATTTATGATTGTGAAAATATAATCAAACAGTGTGACTTGTTCTGGCGTATTCTTGGAGTGTCAAGGCTTGTTTGTGATTGCTATGCGTTCTGGAGACTCCCAGCAATGTATTTGAACCTTTAAATCTCCTTGAAAGGGCCTGGAAGGTGGAATTCAGATTTGACTTTTTGCTTGATTTTTTTGAATATGGTTTGGCCGTTTGTGCAGTGCTCAGATCGTGTATTAGGTCTGCAATGCTTGCTTATGTATGTCTCAATGAATTTAGGTCAGCAGCTAGGCTTGGGATCCATTGCATTGATGTCTTGAGATTTTTCTTAACCACCATTGAAAGCTTTCCATACTTGGAGCAAAAACCATGATTTTGTGCACAAAATAGCCTAGCACGAATTTGGTAACTGTCATATGACACATGAAAGCCATTCAAATCAAAAGATGCCATTCCATTAAATTTTTAGATTTTATTTAAATTATTATGGATTTAAAATGAATTAAATCAATAAAAATTAAATAAAATGGAAAAATAAATGTTTGACCTTGAAATTAAGCATGGGACACGTGTATGGCATGACAAGGCTGAATCAAGTGGATGAAAGTGGGCCCTTTTGTCAAAAATTGAAGTTTTAAGGATAGTTGACTTTTGCCATTTCACAAAAATTTCCCAACTTCTCCAATGCATATCTTGCTCAATTTTGATCATATGAACATGTTCTTGGACATTTTGGAAAGGTCTTGAAGTCCTCTAACCAATGCCTTTGGTCCCATGTCATTTGGATTTACCAATCTCAAGTTATGGTCTTTGACTTAAAGTGAATTTTTGTTGACTTTTGAAAATGACCTATAATGTTGAAATTGATAACTTTTTGTGAGAGCATTTCTTGGACTTGGAATGTGAAGATGAGTTGTAGGAAATGTCATCCCCTTAAAAATGAGCATTGGATGGGATTTTTCTGATGAACCATGAAAAAGTTATGCCCTGGTCAATGTACAGTTGACTTTTCAGCTGTCCAAAAATGGAAATTTTTGCATCTTGATGATTTTTGAGCCATTCTTGTGGAATCATGATCAAGACTTGATCAAATGATGATTGTGGCTTCAAAATAAGATGTTGACCAAATTTTTTGACTTTTGACTGTAAAATGACCATTTTACCCCTACAATTGATTGTGAAGCAATTAGGGCTTTTGACTGTGCAACTTGACCCTGTGAGCCTTGAAACTTGGCATGTAGATGCTTGACAATGTGTATAGGCATATGTGACTTGATTCAGCCTTTGAAAACCTCAACTTCCTTGCAAGAACCAAAACCCTAATTTTGACTGGCTTAGGAGGATGGTTTGACTGTGCAACCCTTGAGTAGACTTGAGCAAATTGAGATGATGCTTGTCAAAACTTTGAAGAATATGGGAGGGAAAATTTTGGGGTACAACAGTTGCCCCTGTTCAATCTTCTTATACCTGAGGATGTAGATTGGCTTATGTTCCTTTCGTGATCCGAAGGTGGAAGATGATTGAACACTAGAGTGCCCAGAGATTTGCACTCACATAGTAGAATATCAGCAGTGTGATGGCGGGAATGGGCTTATAGATGCCATTTGGAGAGATGATGGATAGGAGGATGGGCTTATAGATGCCATCTGGAAGTGTGACAGAACCTTGTCGGGAATTGGCTTATAGATGCCATTTGGAAATGTGATGGATAGTTGTGGAGATGGGCTTATAGATGCCATCTGAAGGTATCGATCGCGTAAGAGATTCCTTAGCGAGAACTTGCATACTTTGAGAAAGGAAGATGGTTCCCTGGCCTATTACAGGGGTTGATCTTCAATCTCTTCATGTAGATATGCCCTGGCTGGATATAGGTATCGAATCTACAATCAATCGCTCACAGATATGCCCTGGCTAGATACATGAATCGAATCTGGAATTAGTCGTCTACAGATGTGCCCTGGCTGGATACAGGAATCGAATCTCTAAACTCTTCATGCAGACATGCCCTGGCTGGATACAGGTATCGAATCTACAATCAGTCTCTCACAGATATGCCCTGGCTAGATACAGGAATCGAATTTGGGATTCTTCGTCTACAGATATGCCCTGGCTGGATACAAGAATCGAATCTCTAAACTCTTCATGCAGATATGCCCTGGCTGGATACAGGTATCGAATCTATAATCAAACACTCACAGATATTCCCTGGCTAGATACAGGAATCGAATATGGAATTCTTCGTCTACAGGTATGTCCTGGCTGGATACAGGAATCGAATCTCTAGACTCTTCATGCAGACATGCCCTGGCTAGATACAGGTGTCGAATCTACAATCAGTTACTCGCAGATATGCCCTGGCTAGATACATGAATCGAATCTGGAATTGGTCGTCTACAGATATGCCCTGGCTGGATACAGGTGTCAAATCTCTAAACTCTTCATGCAGACATGCCCTGGCTGGATACAGGTATCGAATCTACAATCAGTTACTCACAGATATGCCCTGGCTAGATACAGGAATCGAATCTGGAATTGCGACAGTTGGTAGTAATCATCTTTGTATTGGCCTTTTTCCTGAAAAGGCAAAACATCAGTTGTATGCAATGTCATGATGCATGAACTGCATGATTTTAAGATGTTCTAAAAAATAAATGAGATTTGTGTTGTATGATGCGTATGCATGCTATAATGTATGAAGATGTGATGTTTATGAATGTATTTTCGTCTAGGAAAAAAAATCCTTGACGAATGCCGGGAGCTTGTTGAATCCTGGGATGATGTTTGAAGAGTAGAGTTCTTCGTTTCCGCTGGGGATGATGGTTGCAAGAATAAACCGGTAGGAGAAGATGACTCCGTTGGGGAATAAACTTTGGTGAAGAGATTATTCTGCGGGGAATTACTCTGTGGAGAAGAGATACTTCGCTGAGGTTTTGATGATAACTCTGCTGGGGATACCATTGATGAGTTATGTTGGGAGACTTGATGAACTCTGCTGGGAAGGACCTCGCCGAGGATGATCTTTTCGTGGTAATTAGCTGAGGATAACCCAGTTATAAGCTCTGGTGGGGAATAACTTTTGAATAAAGCCGGGGAGATGCGTTCATACTCTACAGGGGATAAGCTTCCAGAATCTACTGGGGATAAGCTTCCAGAATCTGCTGGGGAGGATAATTCAACTCTCCTAGGGAAACTTTTGGACTGTACTGGGGAATAGCTCCACTGGGGTGTCTGGTATTCCGTTGGGGAACAATCTTATATTAAGACTGCCGGGGATGCTTGCTTAGGAACATCTGTATACTCCGCTGGGGAATGTTGAGATTTTCTGGGGATACCCAACTTCCTTAAGGCTGACAGTAGACTAACTCTGCTTGGGGAGAGTGTTGCTGACTTGCTGGAGATACTGTGCCTTTACGGGGCTGATGGGGGACCAACTCTGCTCGGGGGAGAGTATTGCTGAACCTTGTCCTACTCTGTGGGGAGTGAAGGTATCTTGGTCACGTTCTTCAGCCGAACTTACCTTGGTACCTTGGTGGACAGAGCAACTAGATCGCTTAGATAACTCATTATTGCCCATGTTTCTGATGTCACTTGTAATTAGTCCTTTGTTTCGCATGCAAGTATTTATGAGTTAGCAATTAGTGTCAAATGCATATATCAAAAATGAATATTGGATGTTCTTTGCAAAACAAAACAGAAAAAGAAAAACAATTGGCAATTTGTCTGGAAAAGTGAATTTGTATTGATTTTTGAATTTGTCTGTAAATAGGCGTTTTTGTGTACAAGTGGCTGACGTCCTAGTAAGAGAACGCCGCCGAACAACATAGAGTTTATACAATTTGTACAAAGGAAGACAAAACAGCTATGTGAAAGATAATCCCACTGGGTTTCAACTCTGCTATCGCCTTTATGTCTTCAAGCGTCTCATCACTTGGCTGCTTAGTTGAAGATGAAGCCGATTGATCGATGCCGTCTGAGCCTGATAGTTGATACCGAATTCTGGATGCAAGGTGATCCAATGAGACATAGTATTACGCTTTAATCCCTAACTTTTGCCTGGACCGCCCTTTTGGGTTTTCGGTCCACCGGGATACCCATTTTTGCCCAAGCCGCCTTTTCAGATTTTCAAATTGCCGGGTGTACAGATTTTTTTATTTCATCCCTTATTTTTGCCCGAACCCTTTTGGTTCGCCGGGAAGCCCTTATTTTTGCTTAGGTGTGTCAACCTAGCGGGTCTTTTATTCATGCGTAGTATCTTTTTACTATGTCTGCATTGGCGGGGTGAGGAAGGTCGTCACCGTCCATGGTGGTTAGAATCATAGCTCCTCCTGAGAAGATATGTTTAACCACAAATGGCCCTTCGTACGTAGGGGTCCATTTGCCCCTGGGATCACTTTGAGGAAGAATGATGCGCTTGATTACCAGGTCTCTGACTTGATACTCTTGTCGTCTGACTTTCTTGTTAAATGCCCTGATCATCCATTTTTGGTACGTCTGACCATGACACATAGCAGTGAGTCTCTTCTCGTCAATCAGGTTTAACTGATCAAGTCGAGTCTGGATCCAGTCATCTTCGCTCAAACCTGCATCCTTCATTATCCGGAGAGAGGGTATCTGGACTTCAATAGGCAAGACTGCCTCCATACCATATACCAAGGAAAAAGGAGTTACCCCTGTTGACGTCCGTGTTGAGGTACGATACCCATGAAGAGCAAACGGTAACATCTCGTGCCAATCTTTGTAGGTCACTGTCATCTTCTGCACAATCTTCTTGATATTTTTATTCGCCGCTTCTACAGCCCCATTCATCTTCGGCTGGTAAGGAGAAGAGTTGTGGTGTTGTATCTTGAGTTTCTCGCAGAGCTCAGTGATCATCTTGTTGTTAAGATTGGTACCATTGTCCGTAATGATCCTTTCCGGGACGCCGTATCGACAGGTCAGGTTATGCCAAATGAACCGTGCCACGATGTTCTTGGTTACCGTAGCGTAGGAAGCTGCTTCAACCCACTTTGTGAAGTAATCAATCGCTACCAGGATGAAGCGATGCCCATTGGATGCCGTAGGTCTGATCTCGCCAATCATATCAATGCCCCACATTGCAAAAGGCCAAGGTGCTGTCAAGACGTTCAGAGGAACTGGAGGAACGTGCACCTTATCAGCATAGATTTGGCATTTGTGACATGTCTGAGAATGTTGGTAACAATCAGCTTCCATTGTGGACCAGAAATTTCCTGCCCGAAGGATTTTCTTTGCCATGGTATTGTTGGCTGAAGATTTTGATGATATAGTTCAAAACGAAGCAAGTTGGGTGTTTCGTTGGAATAAAGTAAGATGTCATGGTTCGGAATGGTAGAAGCAGTTCTTCAAATGAACATGTCAAAGCTCGGAGCTTCGAGTGACAGTTGTGGAGATATATTCAAAAGAAGTCTCGAAGTGGTAACGAGACTGTGTCCAAGAAATGAGTTTGAAGCGAAGAGTGCCAAAACATTTGAAATTCAAACGCAAGCGGGATGTTCGAAATTTGAAATATATGCGCTGGAACATTCGAAGACGCGTGGAAGCTAGAGAGGGGCAGTGCTCTGCATGTTCTGAACGTGGCAGAATCTTATAGGCAAGACCGTTATGGTCGAAATAGTATAAATAGAAGACTTAGCGTTAGGATTTCATGTGTCATATCTATTGTACAAAATTCAGTAAACATTCAAAATACCACATGGCTAGGGAAACGAATGCTCGAACAATGTACGTATGATAACACCAAATGTTTATGATTCAGCAAAACTCTTTATCATTTCCAGTTTATCCTCTATCTTCATGTCAATATCATTCAAAAGCCTTTATATTAAAGTATTTTCATTCAAAGTCATTTACTGATTTCTTGCATTTGAAAGTCTTTCTTTCTATTTCGAATCTTTTACATTTCAGAAACTTTTGTACATTTCATGCTTTTATCTTCATGCTTTTTTCATTCGAATACATTTTCATTCAAAGTCTTTTACAGATTTCTTGCATTTAAACGCTTTCTTGCTATTTCGAATCGTTTACCTTTCAGAAACTCTTTTACATTACATGCTTTTATATTTCAAAGTTATTTACTTGTTTCTTGAAGTTTTACGTTTCTTTACAATCGAATCTTTATTCATGCAATTTAGTTTCGCACGTCTTTACTTGATCATGTCATTAGATCTTTTTAATATGGTAATCGAAGTAAGTTAAATGCCTACACAACATTCTAAATACTAACCATGAATATCATGTTCTACAATGAGAATTATCCAAATGATCAATACACCATAGGATCAATCTAGTCGATCCTGCAAGTTACCAGAGAGATTAAATAACAGTCATTAAGATTATTTGATAGTTTGGAGGACTAGCGGTTGTTTACCAGAAATCATTGTAAACAAAATGCCTCACAGTGTTTTCTTTTCAGGGACCTAATTCAAAATGCAATTAAGGATGGCAGACTGAAATTCGCTGACAAACCAAAAATGAAAGTAGATGAAGATCCTTTGGATGTCGCAGACACCAATTACTCCGAGCCTGTATGCATTGGAGAAATCAATATGGTGGAAGCATATCAAGATGACACTCCATTAGGAGAGAAAGACACTGAGAATGAAAACTGGGTGTTAATCGAAGTCAACAAGGGGGTCACTGAGGAGGTCCACAAGCAACCAGAGGCTTCGATCGAAGCAGCACCTTTAGCTGTTGCAAAAGAAATCCAGGCTACTGAAGGCCAGGAAAACCAAAAGCAAGAGTTGACACAGGATACTGAAGGCCTGAGGCTAAGATTGGAGAAAGTCCAGATCACAAAGCCACCCTCCCCTCAGAAAGAAATATGGGATACTTTAGGAGAGCCCAGTGGAAAGTTTGACTACTTGGTAAAGTATTCTGCCCCAGAAAGTTCAGAAATCCAAATTGAAGATATAAAAACTACAGGATGGGGAGATGATGACATAAAGGGGGAGGATGTGGATGTAAACATGGTGAATATGGAGAGACCTCGGTCTGAAATGTAGGAGGTGGAGAGATACTTAGAAAAAGAAAAGTATAAAATGGAGGATAATTATGCTGGGGATGCCAGTCTTAGAGATTATCTAATGTTGTGCCACAGAGGAGATGCTGAAATGATATTATGCCCTAGGTGCAACATCAACTGCAACCAGAGAATTGCTGCAAATTTCGAGAGGATACAAAGGGCGCGAACTGGTATCAACTGGCGCCAGGATAACCAGTTATTCAGGTGTTACCCTAAAGCTGGAGAAAGTTTGTTGGAGTTTTTGGTTCGCTGTTACAAAGGGGCAACCAAATGCTTGGTATGCCCAAGGTGTTCTGCTGTGTACGATCAAAGTATGGCCAGAGCCTTCGAAACAATCCCTTTTGCCCCATGCTAGAACCACCAAGAGACTGGTCAGATGGGCCAATGTTTTGATAGCAAATACAATCAACGAAGGCCTGATAGTCCTCATCCCAAAGGCGCTCGAAGAGTGACGTTCAAAATTCCTACTGAAATACCAACAGACAAATGGCTGCAAGTCAGAACCGACAAAGGCAAGGACAAATGGAGAAGCAATGAACGAAATGCACGTCATGCTATGACGTATAGAAGGCAGTTCAACATGGCGAAGAGGGAGGAAGTGAGGTTAGAAAACTACAAAGGAAGAAACCCCATGTCAAGATCTCAATGGCGAAGGCAACAGAGAATTCGAAAGGCCGAAAGGGAAGCTACGGTAAATAAAGAAGCAACTTCGATAAAAAACCAAGGGGAATCAAGCACCAACAAACCAAATAATCAAACTGAGGACAAACCCCCAGTTAGTAGGAGACTCTTCTCTGAAGCACAACCAAATGAATCGAAGGAATACACTCCAGGTCCAGAAGAAGACGAAGATATGCTAACGAACAACTTCGAATCAGAGGGGGATTCTTCGCTCAATATCAATTGCAACGTGGTATCTGTACTACCTTGTGAGTTTGGACAGGAAACTGAAATCGAAGAGTATGAGGAGGATGATACAATAGATCTGATGAAGCATAGGCCTGTGTGTTACTACGTGATGGATAACGGAGCTGTCGAGGAGAAGAATGCTTTCTTCGAACGCCCAGAGCCAGCTATGAAAAATCATCTGAAGCCATTATTCATTCGGGCAAAGGTTGGTGCCCATGGCGTAAACAAGGTTTTAGTGGATGGGGGCGCTGCAGTTAACTTAATACCCCATTTCATGCTGAAAAAGTTAGAAATACGCGAAGGTGACATCAAACCACACAACATGGTTCTGTCCAATTATGAAGGGAAAGTAGGCCAAACATTGGGAGTAATTCAACTGGACTTGACGATAGGATCAAGCTGTAGGCCCACCATGTTCATGGTGATCGAAGCCAAGGCCAACTACAACTTGTTGTTGGGAAGAGAGTGGATCCATGGCGTAGGAGCAGTTCCTTCGTCAATGCACCAGAGGTTGGTTTTATGGAGAGAAGATGGGATCATGGAGAACATTGAAGCGGACCAGAGTTACTTCATGACAGCAGTCAACTTAGTTGACAAGAGGAATTATGACAGACATTTAGCCAAGATTGCTCCTTGTGTCCCTAATGATGAAATCAACGAAACCAGGAACGCACACTATTATATGACCCTCCACCATGATGGCATATATTGGGATAGAAGAATAGTCAGTGAAGATGAAGGAGTCGAAGGTACTATGCAAAGACGGCCAGCAGGCTGGGAATTCGACAACCTTGCTCATGATTGAGTCCTCCTTCTTCGAAAGGATTTCGGCCTATATGGCTGAGAATGAATCGAAGGCGGCCTTAGAGGCTGAAATAAATAAACTAGTTGTAAAAGTGAACGAAATAAATGGGGATGGCTCGAAAGGCTCACCCTTTGAAGAACACGAAATAGATCAAAGGCTGGACGCCATCTATGATAAAGAACCCTTAGGCTTTGAGAGGGACCCCATAGACTCAGGTGCCAAAATGTTGGCGCATGATCCACTCGAAGAAGTGAATATGGGGGATGAGAACACGAAAAGAATAATCTACATAAGTGCAAAACTTAATCCAGGCCTCAAGCAGGAAGTGATCAAAGTCCTCAAGAGAAACAAAGATTGCTTCGCGTGGGACTATGATGAAATGCCGGGTTTGAAGAGGGAGTTAGTGGAGCATAGACTTCCAATTAAGGATGGAAAGAAGCCCATCAAGCAAACTCCTAGAAGATTCGCACCAGCGGTTCTCACAAAGATCAAAGCTGAGATCGAAAGGTTGCTGCGCTGCAGATTCATCAGAACCACAAGGTATGTTGAATGGTTGGCAAATATAGTGCATGTTATTAAGAAAAATGGCTCTCTAAGAATTTGCATAGATTTTAGGGATTTAAATACTGCAACCCCTAAAGATGAGTACTCCATGCCTGTGGCAGAAATGTTAGTAGACTCTGCTGCAGGATTCAAATATTTAAGTATGTTAGATGGATACTCTGGTTACAATCAGATTTTTATTGCTGAAGAAGATGTTGCCAAGACAACATTTCGTTGCCCATGAGCCTTAGGCACCTACGAGTGGGTGGTGATGCCTTTTGGTTTAAAGAATGCTGGGGCAACTTATCAAAGGGCAATGAATTCGATTTTCCATGATTTCATTGAAACCTTTATGCAGGTATACATTGATGATATAGTCATCAAATCTATATCTGCAGAAACCCATTTGCACCATTTGAGCCAATCATTCGAACGAATGAGAAAACATGGCTTAAAGATGAACCCCCTTAAATGTGCATTTTTTGTGCAGGCTGGAGATTTCCTTGTCTTTGTGGTTCATAAAAAAGGAATCGAGATCAACCAAAATAAAACCAAAGCCATAATGGAGACGAAAGCGCCTACGTCAAAAAGGGAGCTGCAATCTTTGCTAGGGAAGATTAACTTTCTCAGAAGGTTCATTTCGAATCTAAGTGGAAGAACCCAAGATTTCTCTCGTTGCTCCGTTTGAAGCAAGGCCAAGTCTTCAAGTGGAATGAAGCCCATCAGGAGGCATTTGACAAGATAAAAAGATATCCCTCTCAGCCTCCCATCTTGTCTCCACCTTCATGGGGAAAGCCCATGAGATTGTACATATCTGCCTCTGAAGTTAGTATAGGTAGTATGTTAGCACAAGAAGATAGCAATGGCATCGAAGACTAGATATAGGGTATTGAATGATGCAGAGACTAGATATAGCAATATAGAAAAGCTATGTCTCTATTTGTACTTTTCTTGTATGAAACTTAAGTATTATATAAAGCCTGTTGATGTTTATGTTTCATCTCATCTCGATGTTATTAAACACATGCTTTCGAAACCAATAATGCATAGTAGAGTTGGTAAATGGGCTTTAGCCTTAACAGAATATTCTTTGACTTTCATGCCTTTAAAAGCTGTGAAAGGCCAAGTGATTTCTGATTTCATTGTGGACCATTCACTGGATGAAAAGACTGTCATGGGTTACGTTGAAATGCAACCTTGGAAATTATACTTTGATGGTTCGACCCACAGGAATGGTAGTGGTGTTAGAGTTCTTATAATTTCTCCTGAAGGAATTCCAACAAAATTCAAGTATAAATTAGATGGTCCTCGTTGCTCGAACAACGAAGCTGAGTACGAAGTGCTTATTGTTGGACTTGAAGCTTTGTTGGAATTGGGGGAAACTATAGTCGAAATTAAAGGAGACTCAGAGTTAGTGGTCAAGCAAATAACAAATGAGTATAAATGCATAAAGGAAAATCTGATGATATACTTCGTCATAGTTAACAGGCTACTTAGAAAATTCGAATACATGGATATTCAACATATACCAAGAATAGAAAACCAAGAAGCAAATGACTTAGCACAGTTGGCTTCAGGTTATAAAGTTTCTGCCAAAAACTTTGAGGATTTGGTCGAATTAAGAGGTAGAATTATGGCTACTAGATTCACACCATCAGATCTAGAGAGTATAAAATTAGTGTATGCTGAGAAATAGGGATTCGAAGTACTAGCCATAGACACCTTATCAGATGCAGATTGGCGAAGTCCACTTGTGAGTTATTTAACAAATCCAACATTGAATGTTGATAGGAAGATAAAATATAGAGCATTATCATATGTCCTCATGGGAAATGAATTGTTCAAAAAGACCCAAGAAGGCGTATTACTGAAATGCCTAGGAGAAAGTGAGGCATACTTAGCATTGTCAGAAGTCCACAATGGGGCATGTGGGGCACATCAAGCAGGTCATAAAATGAAATGGTTGTTATTTTGATATGGCATGTATTGGCCCAGCATGCTCAAAGATTGTATAGACTTTGCTAAAGGGTGTGAAGAATGCCAGAAACATGCAGGGATTCAACATGCTCCTGCAAGTGAATTACATTCGATCATTAAACCATGGCCCTTTAGAGGATGGGCATTGGATTTAATAGGAGAAATAAATCCTGCTTCATCTAAAGGACAGAAATATATCTTGGTAGGAATAGATTATTTTACCAAGTGGATAGAAGCAATACAATTAGTAGCTGCTGATCAAGAGGCTATTATTGAGTTCATACAGAAATAAATTATCTATAGGTTCGGATTGCCAGAAAGCATAACCACAGACCAAGGTTCTGTGTTTACTGGTAGGAAGATGCAAGAGTTTGCTCAAGAGATGGGGTTTAGATTACTGACATCAACACCATATTATGCTCAAGCAAATGGTCAGGTCGAAGCAGCCAATAAAGTGATTATAGGATTAATTAAGAAACATATTGGTAAAAAGCCAAGGAACTGGCACAAAACTTTGGACCAAATACTATGGGCCTGTAGAACATCTCCTAAAGAAGCTACTAACACCACGCCTTTCCAACTCACATTTGGTCATGATGCAGTTCTGCCAGTAGAAATTCATCTACAATTAGTTCAAATTCAAAGACAAAACGAAATCCCATATGCATTATATTGGAAGATGATGATGAATGAGTTAGTTGAGTTAGATGAAATTAGATTGCATGCATTGCAAATCCTAATGAGACAAAAGGAAAGGGTAGCCAGGGCATATAACAAAAGGGTGAAAGGAAAAGCATTCACTATTAATGACTTAGTCTGGAAAGTCATATTGCCCATGGACAAGAAAAATAAAACATTAGGTAAATGGTCACCTCATTGGGAAGGACCTTTTCGAATAATAAGGATATTTTCAAATAATGCGTATGAAATCGAAGAGTTGACTGATGATAAGCGAATCCTAAAGGTTAATGGGAAATATTTAAAGAAATATAAGCCACGCATGCAGGAGATTCGAATACTAACAACGTAATCAAAACATCATAAAGGAATGCCAAAATGGTAATATAGGATTGCCAAAATGGCGTTGTTCGGATATTACAGACCAAAACCAAATTTCAAAACTAATTAAAACTAAGATTTAAAAATAGGCATTGTTCCTCAATCTATTAAAGGTACTCCAAAAGGACTCAAGCCTTTGTTGAGTAAAGCGCCTTGCTCCTTCTAGGGTAGCTACTTCTCCTTTAAGTTGTTCTGCTGCCTCCATTTCTGCAAGTCCTTTGTTGAGGAGCTCTTCGAAATGATCACCAGCAGTATTGGTTTCGTAGGCCAATTGTTGTTGTTGAGCCTCCTGAACCTTTTGTTGAAGTTCTTGAATTTTCTTTTCCTAGAGAAGAATAGACTCAGCTCGAGCTTCATAGTCAGTTTTGGCTTGCTTTATGTGCATGGCTTGATCTTCAGCTTCTTTAGAGAGCTTCGAAGCATGCTCATAAGCAGCGTCCATTGCAGTTCGTTTCTCTTGGACCTTTCTGGTAGAAAATTCATCTTGGAGAAGACACCCAGTCACGTTGTCTAACAGAGATTGAAGATCGAATAAGATAGTGCTGACTGGCAAAGAGCAGGTGGCGAGGTTAACTTGTGTAAGTAGCTCCTTCATGGTATAACAAGCTGTACTATCCTGTTTGAGCACTTCGAACAAGTCCACATCAAGGATTGTTCTCCTAATTCTGTTAAGGAGTAGAACTCTATCATCTGAGGGCAACGGATTGCTAGTCGAACTAGTACCAGCCCTAGCAAGAGGAATATCCCTTTGAGCTAGTTTCGCCTTCATGTACCCAATTGGGTCATTTCATCTTAGGAGAGCTAGCTCCTCTTCAGTCATTTGAGATTGAGACGATTGAGGAAGTTCCATGCGCAAGGGAGTCACATCCATTTCGACTTCCATGGGCTCATTGGTCCGGTCACCGTCACCTTCACTCATTTCCTGCTCATTGCCTTCTTCATTATCAACCAGATCCACCACTTCGATATCGTTGTTCTCACTACTGTTGGCATCTGAATCTGTTCCAGCAGTCGAACCATTATGGGCATCTTCTTCCTCAGACCCTTCCTCTGCAGATTCTTCGTTTCCTTGATCAGAATCAGCCTTCTCTTCTTCAGCATGGATGTCCTTTGGATTCTCTTGAAGGGTTTCAAGAGGGGACTTTTGAAGAGAAGTTTTTTGTAAAGTCTTTGCAGATTAATGAAGCGTTGCTTCATTCGTTTCTTTCAAAGGGGGAGAAGTACTCTGGTCATCTTGCTTCTCTGAAGCCCCAGTCAGAACCGCCATGTTGGAGGATCCTTTGTTCTGCACCAGGTTACTGGAGTCCCCATGAGGAGAAGAGTTGATGGGAGCAACAGTCTTTGATGGAGAAGTCGAAGTTGTAAGTGTTGGGTTCAAAATGTCCTATAGAGGCAAAGAATATTAAGAGCACGCACCAAGGTAATGAATAATTATTTTGTTCAAAATTAGAGTTCAACTTACCTGTGGATTCTCAGAAGAGAGGTTGCTATCTATATGTTCCAACATTACGTTGTAGGTTGAAGGTGGATTTTTGGATTTAGTTGAGGGAGCAGCATCTCTGGAATCAAGTCCAGAAATGCCAGTTGGTGTAGCGCCTTTGGAAATTTCCTTCTTCTGCTTCTTCTTCGAAGCAGTTGGTGAATTTCCTCCAGCATTGGGATTCTTCCCAGTAGTGTTTGTTTTTCTTTTCTTTGGAGTGGTTGGTGGGAGTTTGTTAGTCTGAAAAGATTTAAACATGAGTTAGATCCAAATCATGAAACTCAGTATATTCGAAGCATCAGGGCAAATTGATTACCTGTGGAGTTGGAACAATGGTTATTACTGGTGTTGTTGTTGTTGTTGCAGTAGTTGTTGTTGGTTTGGATAGATTCATATTATCAATGGTTTCGACAGATGTTTGGGAGGCGCTTCCCTCTTTAGACTTTGAAGCAGCGGTCTTTATCCTGATGGCTGAAAATCGAAACAATTAAGGTAAAAGTTAAAAATGTAGAAAGTGAGAAACATTTGGGATTTTCCCAAGCATTCACACCTGCGCCTTGATCAGATTTAATCGACATGGCAGAAAGGTCATAACGAAGATGTCCTGGGAAATCGTGGAGCCAATGACGAGCCCATGTCACAGTCTCAGATGGCTTTGGTTTCTTTTGAAGATATTTGAACATTTCTTTGCAAGTGAACCACCAAGGGTATGGAGGAAACCAAGCCAGAGCCAGTTCTGAGGTAGGCAATCTAGGGAATTTAGGTGGATGCATTTCGAATGCCAACCTATACCTATCCTCAGGTGACAACCCTGAAGGAAGTTTTAGCTTAGAAATTTTTTCTTTAAATTTTTCCTTCAAGGTCTCAGCCGCTTGATACACAGTGGATTCCAAGTGTGTGGGATCATAAGTGGTTTCGAAATAATTTTAAAAAGCCCTAATCTCTTTGGCGTGAGTAAACATACCTTTCTTGGAGTGTACCTGCACATCAAACGCATCAGTTAGTTTCTGTTAAATAGAGAGGGTATCGAACATATAAGACTGGTAGAACTTTGTCATCCATTCCAGAAAACCCTTTGCTGTGAAGTGTGTGGGTTCAAAAGGTATTAGCTCAAAGTGGGCGAAGCCTTGATATTGTTCCTGTTGTAGTTTGGCTTCTCTTGCTTTGAAGGTTCGACCAGAAGTGATGGCACTTTCTGTTTGGAACAGGGGTTCAGGGATTAGTTGGCACAGGCCAAATTGTCTAGAAACAAAGTTGGGTTGATAGGCAAAAAGGAAGATTTGATTCTTAGAAGGGGTGATTCGTGAGGAAATTAATCTGGGAAGCAAGAAAGCTTTCCAAATATCTTGAATTTCTCTGCTTTTAACTGCTTCTCAGAGAGCCATGGTGAACCATGATGGTACATGAGTCCTTGAAGCAAAGGGCGCCATGGTCTCTTCAAATTTGTGTCTCTTGGAGAAAATCATGATATAGTTTGAAAAAAGGACCTTGAAGTCATCTTTGTCATCGTTTGGGGTAAGTTTTCGCAACCTCGTACCTTCAATGATTCTATCCGCTATCTCCAGATCTTGTTCAACAATGGTATTAGCAGTTGATAGGGAGGGTTCAAACATGGCATTAAGCCATAACTGGAGTAACCAGAAGGGGCCAGCTAGAAGGATGTTTTTGGGAGTGTGGGATTTCAAACTCGAAACAGCTGATCTTAAACTTTCGTAAAGATCAACAAGTAACAGTTTGCTTAAACACACCCTCATATTCTCATGTAAATCTCTAGCTAGAGGGATGAACCTGCTGGCTACCTGTAAGGACCTGCTGCAGGATACATACCTTGATAACCATAAGGTGAGGAAAGCAATGTGTTCCACATCTGACACACTATCTCCTTCAGTGTGGTAGTGGCTAATGAACTTTGAAAAGATGGCTAATTTGACTTCGAAGTCAATAATGCTCGAGTGCTCTTCATTGTCAGGAATGTAGGTTTCTCCTACTGGTGACAAACCAGTAATGGCTGCTATATCGAAAAAGGCGGGTGTAATCATTCCCCCAGGGAGATGAAAGGTGTTGTAGGTGCTGTCCCAGAAATATAAGGACGCAAATAATAATGGGTGACTATAGGTGAAGCCTAGTTTCGATAACTTAATCAAATTGTAAATTCCTAATTCCTCCCATTGCTGGGATTTCTTGGCTTCTACTTTAGTAAACCAGTTTTGGTAAGCTGTGTCAGAGGTAGGGCAGGATCGAAATGGTTTAAAGTTACTCTTCACATAGTCTAGCACAAAGGGGTCTTTTGGGGGAACGATTGGAGTTTCCACGGTTGTCGAATCTGAAGACTCGCCTGTCTTAGGGATATCCATTTTATTAAACAAAGGATTAAAGTTATAACAAACAGGGAAGATTTTTCTAGTATCTTTTAAGATTTCAAAGACTGTAAGAGGACCCATTAGAGCAAACCTCTTTCCAGCAGCATTAGTTGGAATTAGTACCTGAGATGCGTAGAGCATTTCTTTCTCTTTGGAGATCATTTGGGGGATAAGCACAGATTGACCTTGATAAGTACCAACCTTGCTTTCCATTATTGTTCCTGTGTTCTTTCCTTTCTTTTTGGAAGTTTTCTTCAGTTGGGATGATGTTGTAGAAGACATTGTTGAAGATTGTTGGAAGTTTTAGGGTTTCGGTGAGAAGAGAGGAAGAAAAGATTCAGAATGTGGAAAAGAATAAAGACTAAGTTGATGGGTTTTTATAGTGTGGAAGTTTAAACATCCACTGAGTAAGACTAGGATACGTGGGAGTCGTGGGTTGGATTGAGAAGGAGGTGGCGTAAAAGTTGATATTGGTAATTGGCGTGATTAATAATAATCATTGTTTTATAACTGCACCATGCTGTGAAATATTGGTTCAAGACGGTTAAGGAATCCAAAAGGCGTTGTGATTAACGTGACTAGAGTCATACACAATAAATTTTACGATTACTCAAAGGTCACATCAAAATCTTGCATATATATTTAAAATAAGTGTTTCTCAAAGGATCGAAATACATATTTTAAAGGGGAATTTTGTTGGCTGAAGATTTTGATGATACAGTTCGAAACGAAGCAAGTTGGGTGTTTCGTTGGAATAAAGCAAGATGTCATGGTTCGGAATGGTAGAAGCAGTTCTTCGAATGAACATGTCAAAGCTCGGAGCTTCGAGTGACAGTTGTGGAGATATATTCAAAAGAAGTCTCGAAGTGGTAATGAGACTGTGATCGGTGGATCTGGAACTGACTGTTTAACGCTGGTTCGCGAAATGTCGCGGAAGCAAGAGTCGCCACCGTCTTTTATTTTCTCCAAATGGAAAGGACAAAAGCATAGAAAAATTCCTTTATAGAGATTGCTCTCGGTTCGGGAGGTAGATTATAGAAAGGGAAGGTGTTAGCACCCTTTCTATCCATGGTTATCCATGGGCTCTTAGATACTTGCTCAATGTGTTTTCAAAAATGGTTTGTTTGCTTTTCAATTGTGGGTTTTAAAAAGTTTCTTTGAAAATTCCAGTTCGACTCTTGTATCGGTCCTCAAGAGTGTTTGAAAAGTTGCTTTCGAAAGCTTTTTGAAAAGGTGTCGGTGTGAAAAGTAATTTTGAATTTGTTTTGAAATTAGAGCAAGTATCAAGAGTCGTCTACCTACCCTAAGGAATTCGTCTGTGTAGATGTCCTTTAAAGTAGTGCCATCCCACCATTAAGAGGTAGGTAGCACCACCGTTGGAGGTGTTCGGGTCAATTCGAGGTTCGGGACGTGGTGATCACCAGAGCAATGGGAAGATACCTTAGAAGCTACCCTCATGCCAGGTTCCCGGATCATGAGGACTTACTAAAACATCGTCTACTCGACGATCACCTTTCGAGAGGCAAGGCAACAGCGAGGCGTACCCTAGGGGTGATGTGTGATTTGTGTGTCGTTTTCAGATATTTTTGTCTTGTCATGTCATGGGTGATCTACGCGTTTGTTTTTATTTTGTCATTCATTCTTGCATGCCATTGTTAACAGTTAAGAAATTGCGAGAAATATAAAGTTGCTAAACTATTACAAAGGCGCGGGTCCACATCGCCAAATTAAAATCCAGGACCCGATTTGACAGAAAATAAAGAAATAAAGTGCGAGAAATATAAAATGTCCGAGTTACATGGCTTTGGGAGAATTACATTAATATTTAAGAGAAAAGAAATAAATGCGCGAATTGGAATTAAAATTGCAAGCGAGGGCGTTGGACCCTTTTTTAATGAAATTAAATTAGATTAATAAATTAATTAAATTAAAGAAAGAAGAAAATATTTTTGAGTGAGTTTTTGTATTTATGGTTTTTTATGTGAATTAAATGAAATTAAAATATTAACCCTAATTCTAGTTGTTTTTTAATTTATTAAGAAAATATTGAAATTTAATCTAAAATTAAACCTAATTAATTAATGCGATTTGATTTGTAAAAATAGATAATTAATTATTAGTGATGAGAAATTAAAAGAAAAAGTGATTAAAGCAATTAAAACCTAATTCTACAAGTTTTTAATTTATTAAGAAAAGATATTAAAATTAACCCTAAATTTAAATCTAATTAATTAGTGAGATTTATTTACAAAAAGATAATATTTAAATAAAACATATTTTAATTTTTGCCTTTTTCTGATTTTTTGTATTATTTTTATATTTTATGAAATAGATTAATTTAAAGAATTAAGGGGAAATAACTAAATTAAACAAATAATAATAAAAGATAACAAAAGAAAATAAATGCAAACCCTATGGGGTGTTGACCCCAAGTGGAGGTTTTGTTCCAGCAATTCAGGCCCATTAAGCTCCTGGCCTCGTTGACTCTTTGGCTCACGTGTGGCTTTGTTGACTCATGCCCATGATGGTCTCCAAAGCATAGCCCTTTAATTGATCTTGATAAGCGCGTGGCACGTTTGGATCATTGGGTGTAGGATGAACCTTAGGAGGTAAGCTGCACAAGATGACGTTAGAAAAAATATGATGGAAAGGGAGGGGGACCTGGGATTCGAACCCAGGTCCTAGAGGTTACCAATCACACGCCTGAACAGTGGAGCTGCTAATGCGCTTTGTTTATTATATGGCCAATGAATAATATAAGATAAAACAAGCGTTAGTGGGACTTTAGCGCGAAAATTCAAATGAACCACTTACGCCTTGCCACCTAGTCTTCTTCTTCCTCGTTTGCCTTTTTACCTGAAACATAAAAGAATTAGCGGGGGTTTTAAACCCCCCCAAAATAGGCCTTTTTCAAGAATAGCGATTAGGCTATGGTACTTCATAAATTAGGCGCGATAGGGTAGTTCTGTTCGTCCAAGCGTCCTGGTTTCAACCATGGCACTGAGGTGTCTCAATTTTACAGTAGGTGAAAGTACCCAATTTGAAATTTGAGGAACCCTAATAATCGTTCATGGTGAAATCGCGTATGGGTGATGAAAACTTAATTAAACAATACAGTTAGCTTCAGAATGATGAGAGTAACACAAAACAAGTATTAGAATTCAAAATCATGGCATGAATGATGAAATACGATTTACGCAAAAGAGTGAAACAGTTGAACTGCTATATACCGATTCTGGGTGTTAGGGATGTGGAAAACTATTCAGGAAGCTTCCTTGATACTTTTGCAAGCTATTGGGATTAATCTTTGCCTCTGAATCGTCCTCTAAGGCCACTTTCAGTTTTGAACTTTTTTGATAAAATTGCAAGTTTGGTTCTTGAGATGGGGCGCAGCATTCATGTTCTTGGCATTAGGGTTATCATGTATATATATGTGTGAGTGTTTTAGGTCAACAAAATAAGCCAAATATCCATGGAATCAATGCTTTTGATTTTGTGATTTTGCATAATCTTTTCAAATCTTTTTTCATGCAAATTTGATACAAATCATGTTCAATTGCCTTGATTCTTTCCAAATCTGATCATGCACGAAATATTGAGTGTATTTCATGCATAAAAAGATTTAAAAACTTAGGTTTGGTATTTTTCATATATTTTAATTAATTAAATGAATTATTAGCAATTAAAAATTCAAATAAATAAATAAAAATGATGAAAAACTTCCCTTTGGGCCAAATGGTCGTGCACATGCTTTGGATGATGATTCTTGGAAGAAAAAGAGGCCCATTAGCATTTTTAAGACCTTTGAAGCAAAGTTGACTTTTTAAAATATCCAAAAATTTCCCAACTTCCACAAGGCATATCTTGCTCAATGTTTAAGCTTTGATCATGTTCTTGGACATTTTGGGAAGGTCTTGAAGTCCTCTAACCAATGTCTTTGGTCCCATGTTATTTTGATTTACCAATCTCAAGTTATGGCCTTTGACTTAAAGTCCCTTTTTGTTGACTTTTGAAAATGACCTATAATGTTGAAATTGATAACTTTTTGTGAGAGCATTTCTTGGACTTGAAGTGTGAAGAGGAGTTGTAGGAAATGTCTTTCTCTTAAAAATGAGATTTGGATGGAATTTTTCTGATAATCCATGTGGAAGTTATGCCTTGGTCAAGTTACAGTTGACTTTTTCAACTGTCCAAATATGGAAACTTTTGCATCTTGGGACTTTTTGAGCCAAGCTTTGAGAATCATGATCAAGCATTGATCAAATGATGTTTGTGGCTTCAAAATGAGATGTTGACCAAAAATTTGAACTTTTGACTGTCAAATGACCATTTTGCCCCTACAGTTGACTGTAGTGCAATTAGGGTTTTTGACTGTGCAATTTTGTGCTGTAAGTCTTGAAACTTGGTGTGAGGATGCTTGACCATATTTGTAGGCATGTGGGACTTGATTGGACCCTTGGAAACTTCATTTTCTTTGTCAGAACCAAAACCCTAGTTTTTGACTGTTAGGAGGCCCTTGAACTGTGCAACCCTTGGGGAGATTTTGAAGCTTTGACTTGGCAAATTTTGAAGAATATGGGAGGGAAAATTTTGGGGTACAACAGTTGCCCCTGTTCAATCTTCTTAGACCTGAGGATGCAGATTGGCTGACGTGCCTTTCGTAATCCGAAGGTGGAAGATGATTGAACACTAGAGTGCCCAGAAATTTGCGCTCACATAGTAGTGTGATGATGGGAATGGGCTTATAGATGCCATTTGGAGATTGATGGATAGGATGATGGGCTTATAGATGCCATACTGAGAGATGATGGAAGGTGTATGGGCTTATAGATGCCATCTAGATGTTGATCGCGTAAGAGATTCCTTAGCGAGAACTTGCATACCTGCAAAAGAAAATGATTACCTGACCGGTTACAGGAGCTGGTCTTCAGATTCTTTGTATAGACGTGTCCTGACTGGTTACAGGAGCTGGATCTGGATCTTCAAAAGGTGATGAATGAACCAGGGATGGTTACTACCTCAACAGGAACGCTGAGAGAACCTTGGACGATTTCAACCTCAACAGTATCATTGAGAGAATCTGGGGACGATTACTACTTCAACAGGGACGCTGAGAGAATCTGGGGACGATTACTACCTCCGCAGTAACGGGGAGAAAACCATAGGCGACTTCAACCTCAACAGTATCATTGAGAGAATCTTGGGTGACTTCAACCTCAACAGTAATCATTGAGAGAATCTTGGGCGAATTCAACCTCACAGTATCATTGAGAGAATCTTGGGCGACTTCAACCTCAACAGTAATCATTGAGAGAATCTTGGGCGACTTCAACCTCAACAGTATCATTGAGAGAATCTTGGGCGACTTCAACCTCAACAGTAATCATTGAGAGGATCTTGGGCGACTTCAACCTCAACAGTAATCATTGAGAGAATCTTGGATATCTTCAACCTAAACAGTAATCATTGAGAGAATCTTGGGCGACTTCAACCTCAACAGTAATCATTGAGAGAATCTTGGGCGACTTCAACCTCAACAGTAATCATTGAGAGAATCTTGGGCGACTTCAACCTCAACAGTAATCATTGAGAGAATCTTGGGCGATTTCAACCTCAACAGTAATCATTGAGAGAATCTTGGGCGACTTCAACCTCAACAGTAATCATTGAGAGAATCTTGGATATCTTCTACTGAGTCTTTATCAGGAAAATCTGTTAGGGGTCGATTTAGCTGGACTAGAGAAGGCCTTTGACTGGATAAGAAACAGGAAAATCTTAGGGTCGATTTAACTGAACCTGTCAAGGTCTTGAAATCTTCAACTGGATAAGAAACAGGGAGATCTTAGGGTCGATCTGACTGAACCAGAGAAGGCCTTGGACTGGATAAGAAACAGAAAAGTCTTAGGGTCGACTTAACTGAACCGGTCTAGGTCTTGAAATCTTCAACTGGATAAGAAACCGGGAGATCTTAGGGTCGATCTGACTGAACCAGAGAAGGCCTTTGACTGGATAAGAAATAGAGAAATCTTAGGGTCGATTTAACTGAACCGGTCTAGGTCTTGAAATATAGCTGAGAACTTAACTGAATCTTTCCTGAAAGGTAAAGGTCAGTCATATGCAATGCATGATATGGATCAAGCAATGATGTTCTCAACAAAAATGAGATTTGTAAGATATGATGCGTAGATGCATGCTATAATGTATGAAAATATGATGTTTATGAATGTATCTTTTTGTCTTTTAGGAAAATAAAATCCTTGACGGGTGTCGGGAAGTCACTCCTGGGCTGATGTTGCAGAATAGATCTTTGCTTCCGCTGGGGATGATAGTTGCAAGAATATCAGTAGGAGAAGATAACTCTGTTGGGGAATAAACTTGGCGAATGGATCACTCTGCGGGGAGAAAAATACTCTGACGATCTTGCTGGAGAGCAATACTCTGTGGGAAGAGAGGCACTTTGCTGGAATGTTGATAATAACTTGCTGGGGATACCCTTGTTGTATTGGGAGTGTTAATAGACTTCCCTGGGGATAAAAAGACTTCGTCGAGGACGCTATTTCCGTGGTTTTTGGCTGAGGATAACCCAGTTATATCCTGGTAGGGAAATAACTCTTGAATAAAGCCGGGAGACGCGTTCGTGTTCTGCGAGGATAAGCTTCCAGAATCTACTGGGGATAAGCTTACTGCTTGGGGGGATGGATTCCATCTTTCCCGGGGAAACTGGATTGGACTCTCTTGGGGAAGTTTTGAACTATAATCTTTGTAAGCTGAAAGAGGGAACCTATGTAGGGTTGCCTGATGATGAGCTCGTGTAAAACCGCATCTTGGAGAGAAGGACACCTGTGTAGGGTTACTTTGAGGTTGGGCTCATGTGGAGCTGCATTTGGAGTTGAAGGTAACCTGTGTAGGGTTTACTGACAATGAGTCCGTATAAAACTGCATCTTTGAAAATGGAGAACCTGTGTAGGGTTTCTGGGTGACGAGTCCGTGTAAAACTACGTCTTGGAGTTTTGAGAAGGAAACCTGTGTAGGGTTTACTGATGACGAGACCGTGTAAAACTACGTTTGGAAAGAGATAACCTGTGTAGGGTTACTTCGGGATCAGTTCGTATAAAACTTCTGGAGGAACCGGTGTAGGGTTACCTTGAGATAAGTCTGTGTAAGACCTCTGGAGGAACCGGGGTAAGGTTATCTTGAGATAAATCTATGTAAGACCTCTGGAGGAACCGGGGTAAGGTTACTGCAGGATAAGTTTGTGTAAAACTTCTAGATGAACCGGGGTAAGGTTATCTTGAGATAAGTCCGTGTGAGACTTCTGGAGGAACCGGGATAAGGTTACTGCAGGATAAGTTCGTGTAAAACTTCTAGATGAACCGGGGTAAGGTTATCTTGAGATAAGTCCGTGTGAGACTTCTGGAGGAACCGGGGTGAGGTTACTTGGATATGGTGAGTCCGTGTAAGACTTCGTCTGAAAATTGAGAAGGAACCGGTGTAGGGTTACTTTGATGATAAGTCTGTGTAAGACTTTTTCTGAAAGAAAAGGAACCGGTGTAGGGTTTCCTGTGGATGAGTCTGTGTAAGACTTTGTCTGAAAGTTGAGAAAAAACCGGTGTAGGGTTACTTTGATGATAAGTCCGTGTAAGACTTTTTCTGAAAGAAAAGGAACCGGTGTAGGGTTGCCTGATGATGATTAAGTGGATGATTGTCCTGTTTGGTTTCGGATGTTAACCCATGATCTGGAATTTGTAAAGGTAGATGGTAATCATCTTTGCATTAACCTTTCCTTGGTACTTTGGTTGACAGAGCAACTGGATCGCCTGGACGACTCATTATTGTCCCTGTTTCTGAGGTGAGGGGAAAAAATATCTTGTGGAGGTAATTGACAAATCTTCTGGTAGACAGGTGATTATATGCCGGGACATAGGCGCGATAGGGTAGTTCTGTTCGTCCAAGCGTCCTGGTTTCAACCATGGCACTGAGGTGTCTCAATTTTACAGTAGGTGAAAGTACCCAATTTGAAATTTGAGGAACCCTAATAATCGTTCATGGTGAAATCGCGTATGGGTGATGAAAACTTAATTAAACAATACAGTTAGCTTCAGAATGATGAGAGTAACACAAAACAAGTATTAGAATTCAAAATCATGGCATGAATGATGAAATACGATTTACGCAAAAGAGTGAAACAGTTGAACTGCTATATACCGATTCTGGGTGTTAGGGATGTGGAAAACTATTCAGGAAGCTTCCTTGATACTTTTGCAAGCTATTGGGATTAATCTTTGCCTCTGAATCGTCCTCTAAGGCCACTTTCAGTTTTGAACTTTTTTGATAAAATTGCAAGTTTGGTTCTTGAGATGGGGCGCAGCATTCATGTTCTTGGCATTAGGGTTATCATGTATATATATGTGTGAGTGTTTTAGGTCAACAAAATAAGCCAAATATCCATGGAATCAATGCTTTTGATTTTGTGATTTTGCATAATCTTTTCAAATCTTTTTTCATGCAAATTTGATACAAATCATGTTCAATTGCCTTGATTCTTTCCAAATCTGATCATGCACGAAATATTGAGTGTATTTCATGCATAAAAAGATTTAAAAACTTAGGTTTGGTATTTTTCATATATTTTAATTAATTAAATGAATTATTAGCAATTAAAAATTCAAATAAATAAATAAAAATGATGAAAAACTTCCCTTTGGGCCAAATGGTCGTGCACATGCTTTGGATGATGATTCTTGGAAGAAAAAGAGGCCCATTAGCATTTTTAAGACCTTTGAAGCAAAGTTGACTTTTTAAAATATCCAAAAATTTCCCAACTTCCACAAGGCATATCTTGCTCAATGTTTAAGCTTTGATCATGTTCTTGGACATTTTGGGAAGGTCTTGAAGTCCTCTAACCAATGTCTTTGGTCCCATGTCATTTTGATTTACCAATCTCAAGTTATGGCCTTTGACTTAAAGTCCCTTTTTGTTGACTTTTGAAAATGACCTATAATGTTGAAATTGATAACTTTTTGTGAGAGCATTTCTTGGACTTGAAGTGTGAAGAGGAGTTGTAGGAAATGTCTTTCTCTTCAAAATGAGCTTTGGATGGAATTTTTATGATAATCCATGTGGAAGTTATGCCTTGGTCAAGTTACAGTTGACTTTTTCAACTGTCCAAATATGGAAACTTTTGCATCTTGGGACTTTTTGAGCCAAGCTTTGAGAATTATGATCAAGCATTGATCAAATGATGTTTGTGGCTTCAAAATGAGATGTTGACCAAAAATTTGAACTTTTGACTGTCAAATGACCATTTTGCCCCTACAGTTGACTGTAGTGCAATTAGGGTTTTTGACTGTGCAATTTTGTGCTGTAAGTCTTGAAACTTGGTGTGAGGATGCTTGACCATATTTGTAGGCATGTGGGACTTGATTGGACCCTTGGAAACTTCATTTTCTTTGTCAGAACCAAAACCCTAGTTTTTGACTGTTAGGAGGCCCTTGAACTGTGCAACCCTTGGGGAGATTTTGAAGCTTTGACTTGGCAAATTTTGAAGAATATGGGAGGGAAAATTTTGGGGTACAACAGAGACTATGTCCAAGAAATGAGTTTGAAGCGAAGAGTGCCAAAACATTTGAAATTCAAACGCAAGCGGGATGTTCGAAATTTGAAATATATGCGCTGGAACATTCGAAGACGCGTGGAAGCTAGAGAGGGGCGGTGTTCTGCATGTTCTGAACGTGGCAGAATCTTATAGGCAAGACCGTTATGGTCAAAATAGTATAAATAGAAGTCTTAGCGTTAGGATTTCGTGTGTCATATCTATTGTACAAAATTCAGTAAACATTCAAAATACCACATGGCTAGGGAAACGAATGCTCGAACAATGTACGTATGATAACACCTAATGTTTATGATTCAGCAAAACTCTTTATCATTTCCAGTTTATCCTTTATCTTCATGTCAATATCATTCAAAAGCCTTTACATTAAAGTATTTTCATTCAAAGTCATTTACTGATTTCTTGCATTTGAAAGTCTTTCTTTCTATTTCGAATCTTTTACATTTCAGAAACTTTTGTACATTTCATGCTTTTATCTTCATGCTTTTGTCATTCGAATACCTTTTCATTCAAAGTCTTTTACTGATTTCTTGCATTAAACGCTTTCTTGCTATTTAGAATCCTTTACCTTTCAGAAACTCTTTTACATTACATGCTTTTATATTTCAAAGTTATTTACTTGTTTCTTGCAGTTTTACGTTTCTTTACAATTGAATCTTTATTCATGCAATTTAGTTTCGCATGTCTTTACTTGATCATGTCATTAGATCTTTTTAATATGGTAATCGAAGTAAGTTAAACGCCTACACAACATTCTAAATACTAACCATGAATATCATGTTCTACAATGAGAATTATCCAAATGACCAATACACCATAGGATCAATCTAGTCGATCCTGCAAGTTACCAGAGAGATTAAATAACAGTCATTAAGATTATTTGATAGTTTGGAGGACTAGCGGTTGTTTACCAGAAATCACTGTAAACATGTATGTCCACTGGAATGTGTTCCGAAGGTACCTTCATGCAGCTCTGCCATGATCCTTTCTGCTTCAGTCTTATCCACGCAACGCAGTAAGGTTGAATCATGGTTTCGTTTATACAGAATGTAGTTGCTGAGGAAGAAATTTGCTGCGAATCTTCTCAGGAACTTCTTGTCGTTAACAGATGCCCCCTCGGGGTATTCTTGAGCTTCCAAGTACCTCTTCACTTCATGATACCAAGGTTTTTCAGTTACCTCTTCAGCCTCAAGATCGCAGCAATATGCAGGTTCATCCAATTTCCAGATAATGATCCGGGGAGCCTCGTTGTCCCATTTGACTTTGAACATAGAAGACATCGTAGCCAGCGCGTCCGCCAACTGATTCTCCTCTCTTGGGAAGTGTTCAAAAGTTATTTCCTCAAAGTGGGGAATCAACGTCAACACGTACTCTTTGTAAGGAATAAGATTTGGGTGTTTCATATCCCACTCTCCTTTGATCTGATTGATCACGAGAGCGGAATCTCCGAAGACACTCAGAAACTTGATCCTTAAGTCAATTGCAGCTTGAAGACCCATGATACATGCCTCATACTCTGCCATGTTGTTGGTGCAATTGAAACATAGCCGGACAGTGAGTGGAGTATGAGTGCCTTTAGGGGATATGATCACGGCGCCAACACCGTTACCCAAAGCGTTTGAGGCTTCGTCAAAGTGCATAGACCATCGGGATCCTTCCTCAGGTCCTTCATCCGGTCCAGGTACTTCACAATCAGTCACTACCATGATATTCTCGTCTGGAAATTCAAAGTTCATTGACTGGTAGTCATCCACTGCCTGGTGTGCTAAATGGTCTACCAATACACTTCCCTTGATTGCTTTTTGCGTAGTGTACTGGATGTCATATTCCGTCAAGATCATCTGCCATCTTGCTATTCTTCCGGACAAGGCAGGCTTTTCGAAGATGTACTTGATTGGATCCATTTTTGAAATCAACAAGGTAGTGTGAGTCAACATATACTGTCTCAGCCGGCGAGCAGCCCATACCAAAGCGCAGCAAGTTTTCTCGAGCAGTGAGTATCGGGTCTCACAGTCGGTAAACTTTTTGCTAAGGTAATAAATAGCGTGCTCTTTTCGGCCAGACTCGTGATGCTGCCCCAACACACACCCCATTGAGCTGTCAAGTACTTACAAGTATAAGATTAGAGGTCTCCCTTCAACCGGTGGCATAAGAATGGGTGGCTCTTGGAGATACTCTTTGATTCTCTCAAAAGCAGACTGACATTCATCATTCCAACCTACTACTTGATCTTTCTTCAGTAGCTTGAAGATTGGTTCACAGGTAGCAGTTAGGTGCGAGATGAATCGGGCAATATAGTTCAGCCGTCCTAGAAAGCCTCTGACTTCTTTTTCTGTCTTGGGAGTTGGCATCTCTTGTATGGCTTTCACCTTGGCAGGGTCCACTTGAATACCTTTGTCACTCACGACGAAACCTATCAATTTTCCAGACCTTACCCCAAAGGTACACTTATTCGTGTTCAACCTTAGCTTGTACAACTTAAGACGGTCAAACAGCTTCTGTAGATGGTCAAGGTGTTCCTCCTCGGTTTGGGACCTTGCAATCATATCGTCGACGTACACTTCGATCTCATGATGGATCATGTCATGAAATAAAGCAACCATGGCACGTTGGTAGGTTGCCCCAACATTTTTCAACCCAAAAGGCATGACCTTGTAGCAAAAGGTGCCCCACTGAGTAACAAAAGTGGTCTTCTCCATGTCTTCAGGAGCCATCTTGATCTGATTATAACCGGAGAACCCGTCCATGAAGGAGAATACCTTATGCTAAGAAGTGTTGTCAACCAGAACGTCGATATGAGGCAGAGGGAAATCATCCTTGGGGCTTGCCCTGTTCAAATCCCTGTAATCAACACACATTCGGACCTTACCATCTTTCTTTGGCACTGGAACCACGTTGGCAACCCACTGAGGGTAAGAAGTCACTGCTAGAAACCCGACATCAAATTGTTTCATAACCTCAGCCTTGATTTTCTAGGACATCTCTGGACGCATACGGCGGACCTTCTGTTTTACCGGAGGACAATCTTCCTTGGTTGGCAGGTGATAAACCCCAATGTCGGTATCTAACCCAGGCATATCTTCGTAAGACCAGGCAAAGATTTCCACATAGTCATGAAGCATCTGAATCAACCGTTGTTTCACACTGGCCTCCAGATTGGCACCAATCTTGACTTCTTTTCTGTCTGTCTCAGTACCCAGATTTACTGTTTCCACTGGCTCTTCATGTGGCTGAATGGCCCTCTCTTCCTGGAGTAGCAGTCTTGCAAGCTCACCAGGCACTTCGCAATCATCTTCACCTTCGTCTTCGGCTGAGTTGATCGGATTTTCGAAGTCATAACTGGCAGTAGCAGAGTCGTTACCAATGGGATCCAGAGTGGATTGGAACCTGTATAAGTGAGTGTGTGTAAATATAGCTGTTTTGCAATATATATAATAAAGAAAGAAAAGGAGCGCAAGATTTGAAATGCGAAAACGTCCAATGCTTTTATTAATGATATATGAAAGTAACACACAAAAGCCCTCACAAATGAAGCCACGGTGCCCTGGGTAAGACATCGGGCCATAAAGTTTAGTAATATTGTTTGTTACAAATTCAAAACAAAGGAGTTCATTACTGAGTGACAAAAGTAATAGGTACGAAATCTTTCGCCGTCCAGTTGCTTGGTCCACCATTGGTTGTTGGGTAGATCCAGCTGTCGAACTCAGATTCTTCTGCTTCGTCCTCAATAGCATTTACTCCCGGGTTAGTGATGAACACGGGAGGTCTTCCAATCCTTGCCTTACGCACAACCTTCTGAGCTTCTGCAGTGAAACCCAAACCAAATTTGTCAGTCTTCGGAGTGAAATCAGGAAGTCGGCCCCAGTTTGCGCACTCACCCTTCTCAATCACAGCCCGGGCATCCTTTAAGGAAGCCATCTTCAAAGGAGAAACCTCTTCAGTCAGAGTCTCTGCCGCTGCCAATGTCTGAGGCACCTCTTCAAAGTGTTGAAAGGGGGTCTCAATGAACTCCCCCATCCATCTCTACGTACTGGAATGAGTTAAGGTGGCTGACCATGTACTCTTCTTCCCCCTGAACTATTACGATCTTCCCTCTGACCGGGTACTTAAGCTTCTGATGTAATGTGGAGGTCACAGCTCCAGCCTTGTGGATCCATGGACGACCCAGCAAACAAGAATAGGATGGTCAGATGTCCATCACATAGAAAGTAGAATAAAAAACTTAAGAACCAATCCTGATTGGAATGTCAACTTCCCCATGTACCATCCTTTTCGACCCGTCAAAGGCCTGGACAACAATGATACTAGGCTTGAGCTCTAAACCCTCACAATCCAACCTGTCTAGGGCTTTCTTGGGAAATACGTTCAACGAAGAACCGATGTCTACCAACACATGGGCAAGAGTAGTGCCCTTGCATTCAATGGAGACATGCAGGGCATCGTTATGGTTCTTTCCCTTGGCAGTTAGATCGGCGTCAGAGAAACCCAACCCATTATCAGCAGTCAAGTTGGCCATACAATCGGTAAATTGATCAGCAGACGTTTCTTGTGGCACATGGGCCGTCTTCAGGAAGGAAATCAGGGCCTTGGCATGGGCCTCTGAACACAACAACAGTGATAGCATAGAGATCTTAGAGGGGGTGTGTCCCAGCTGCTCAACTACGTTGAAATCACTCTTCTTGATAATTTTGAGAATTTCTTCCATCTCCTGTTTGGAAGCTTCAACAGTGGTTGTCTTCGGTGCCTCCGTCCGGGCAGGCACATCAGTAGCAATCCCTTTGCCCCGAGCGTCAGATGACTTGGAAGCGGGGGTAGAAACAGGAACTTGGTCAGGCAGGGAAGCAGGCAGACTGGCAGATGTGATGACAAGAGGTCTTTGAATAGCTGGTGGCGCAATATCAGGCGAGAAGAGCCTACCACTACGAGTGACTTTAGCAGGCCCGGTGATGTTGGCGACGCCGGTACTAGTATCAAACTCTTGCTTTACTCCAAGAACATAAACATCTGCCCCATAGTGACACGGGACAGCTTTGTCAGATGTATAGGGGATGGGCTCCGGAACAATAATGATGATAGGAGCAATCTTTGGTGTAGACATGATTTTGACAGGCTTCTTTGAGGGAGCCTTAGGAGGGTTATTGAAAATAGTGACAATTGAAACTTCTTCAACAGGGACAGCAGGAACAACAATTTTCTTGAACAAGATCTCTTTGCTATCCATCAGGTTTTGGACGCCTGACTTCAGCAAAGGACAACCAGCAGGTGAAACAGCACAAAGAAGGCAACCTTTACTACATCCCGGAAATAAACCGGCTAGTAACAGGTTCCTCTTGACAGTCAACAACAGAGTAACAATCTCATCCACAGAGGCTACATACGGGTCTTCTTCCACAGCATTCACTCCATGCTGGGGCATGGGAGCAGTCACAACATTGGGCCTTTCGGGCGCCTCGAACTGTATTTCCTTAGCATCAATAAGGTCCTGAACCTTATTCCTTAGAGCCCAACAATCATCGGTAGAATGCCCCGGGCTATCAGATTGATAAGCATAATGGGCGTTGGGGTTGTACTTTGGAGAGGTTGTGTTCACTACCTTCGGAGCATCTTTGAAAGTTACCAGATTGGTCGACAGCAGTTGCGGCAAGATCTGAGAGAGGGTCATGCTGAGCCGAGTGTACTGCCTTTTGGGTCTCTCACCCCTTGGTTGGTTGTATTGCTGAGGAGCAGCAGCAGGCTTTGAAATTACCACCGCGTTGATAGCTTGGTGGCGTTCCGGTTTGTTTTGTCTTCTGGGACCATAAACAACACTGGCTTCCTTCTTGAAGGGCTTCTTTTCAGTACTCGAGGAGGCACCTTTTTGTATCTTCCCCGACTTGATACCGGCTTCTATCCTTTCACCAGTCAGAATGAGGTCTGTAAACCCTGCAGAAGAATTACCAATCATATGGTTGAAGAATGGACCGGATAGGGTCCCCAAGAACATGTCCACGAGTTCACGGTCAGTCAACGGTGGCTGCACCCTGCCAGCCAGGTCTCTCCATTTCTGTGCGTACTCCTTAAAACCTTCACCCGTCCCAAGTGACATACCCTGGAGTTGGGTACGCATGGGAGCAAGGTCGGAATTGTACTGATACTGCTTATAAAATGCAGTAGCCAAGTCCTCCCAGTTTCGAATACTGGCTCCATCCAGCTGATAGAACCATTCGAGTTAAGCCCCTGAAAGGCTATCCTGGAAGAAATGGATCCATAGGTTCTTGTCTGCAGTGTAAGGTTGGATCTTCCTTACATAAGAACGAAGGTGAAGCTTAGGACAGGAAGCCCCGTCGTACTTCGCAAAGGCAGGCGCCTTGAACTTGTGTGGGATCACCACCCCAGAAGATAAACCTAGATCTCCAAAATCCAACCCAGGCACGCGTTGAATCTCCATAGCATTTAACCGGTCCTTCAGCTGTTTGTACCTGTCCTCAGCAGGAGGGTACTGCTCATCATTGAAATCTGTCTCGTTGTCGGAGACCACGGGACTAGGAACCTCTCTCCCTTGGGGGCTGTCTTTCCCTGCAGAGGAAGTAGCCTGATCAGCCTCATTTTGCAGTGTATTCCCAAACCTCCGTCCAGTGTTAAACAACACAATCCTCTTTTTCTTCTTCTTCCTCTCCTTCAAGAGCAAAGTCTTCAACTCCTGTTGCCCTTGGGCTAAGCTCATGACCAGCTCCTGGAACTGGGCGTTCTGGGCCTGGAGCGCCTTGATAGCTTGTTCGGTAGTAGGCTCGGAAGACATGATGATTGCGTGCTGAAATAAACAGCGAAGAAGATTAAGCAACCTATAGAAAATGAGTACCTGTTATGCACATGATGCATGGTATGCTTTTTATGCAATGCATTCAAGGGTTCAAAAGTTCAAATTCGTTGTAGACAAAAAAGGAACACACGTTGTATTAAGAAATAATCTGTTCAGTACATCAGGGCCTCATGGGCAAAACATTACAAAATAATTAATCCCAAAAGACACTGCGCATCCTCTTTGGAGCGATGTAAGTGTTGAGAGTCTTTTCCTCGTGAAGTAGACGGGTGAGCTCCAAGACCTTCTTCTCACTGGCATGTAGACTGGTTTCAAGAGAATTCTGCTCTTCCTTGAGTTGGATCCAGCTCTTTTGCATTTCTTCCCAAGATGTTGGCATGTCTGGATGTAGAATGGTGTAGGGCACCTCTCCTTCCACAACTGGCTCTTTGATCACAGGAAGAACATGAAGATATGGCATTACCAGCTTCTGGGAGCGGGCTCGTACCCACTTGAGATAAGGCTCCAGGGGGATGGAGTTCTTGTGCCCCAGTGTCTTACTATCTACCCTATTGGGCATCCTCCAAGCTCTGATAAATCTCTGGCGAAGTCCTTGTGCATCGTTGTCGAAGTTAAAAACTATGTCAGGAATCAACATGTCATGAGGGCCATCCCTCCGAGCATATCCAAACTGTCTCAAAGCCAGACATGGGTTGTAAGTAATGCCCCCTCTAATTCCAAGTAAAGGAACATTAGGAAACTCTCCGCAACGATCAATGATAGTGACATTTTTCTGGATCGAGAACACCAATGTATATCAGCATGTGTAAGAGTCATTAATCATTGTGACCATCTCAAACCCCGCTCGTTCTTCAAAACTGATTGTGGAAGGGGCCAAATAAACCACCTTGCCAGGAGAGGAGTGCAGCACATGAGAACACCTCTTTTTCTCATGGTTCGAGTGTAACATGAGTGGAGGATGTCCCCAAGCAACGTAGGTATAGGATTCCTGGACATGAAGATCTTGATAGCATTGATATCTATAAGCTGATCCGAATTCGGGAACAACACCAACCCATAGACAAGGAGTGCCACAACTTCTTCAAAGGCTTGTAGGTCAAGGGAATTCCAACATTCTTGAGCCTTCTCAAACAGGAACTTTGCCAGGAATCCTTTGATACCACTTCTAACTTCCCAATGTCCCTTAATGTCAGATGGTTGTAGGTGTAATGCTTTAGCAACCTCTTCAAGTTTTGGTTCCCTTTCCGTACCGTTGTAGAGTAGTTGACTAAGGATAGGAATCTTCAGAAGTTGAGAAAACTCTTCCAAAGTAGGCACCAATTGATAATCCGGGAGAGTAAAACAGTGGTGCAAGGGGTCAAAGAACTGGAACAACACTTTCACTATATCCTCTTCAATGTTCATATTGACCAAGCTGATGAGCCTACCATGCCTTTCACTGAAGGAGGAGTTCTCAGGAATCCTGGATGTAAGCTCCTTAAGCTGAGGAGGAACCCTTACAAGGTTGACCTGAATTGTCTTTCTGCGGATAGTTTCCATGTCCTACAAAACAAGAACAAAGATGAAGATTCGAACCCTTGAAGTGGTTAGTAAATGCATATGATGTTGTATGATGCTATGATGTTATGATAAAAGCACACCACAAGTATTCACAAAAGGAAAACATGGTAAGGCACACAAGTCACACAAGACAACCCTTAGAGTTTAGGCCAGCATGAGGTTTGGGGTACTACCCTCTTGAAGTTGGTGGGCTCAAAAACCTGTCCTATCAAAAGTAATCGGGTTCTAAGGAGCTCAATATCATTAGGTTGTTTTCTATGTTCATTGTTTTGATTTATCCACTGAACTGGCGATCAAAATATTCCAAGAAAACAACCCTCAATGAGTGTAGTATCGAGTATCTACCAACTTCGGACTGCACCAAAGTCGGTCATCTCACTACCCCTAAAGAGGCCAGGATGGTCAAGTAAGGTTCCTAAGGTCAGTTGATGCTTCACGAAACCACGCGGAGGCCCCGTACTCTCCTTGACTTGACTCAAGGGTTACCGGTACTCACCAAAGTGCCACATCAACGTAGCAAACTGCTTCAACCGTGTCGGTATACCCCGCACAGTTCCCTCACAGTTTGTTGCTACTTTCTAAAAGGTATCCCTCAGATCCGGGTTAGGATCTATGAAGCTCTAAGACAGGCCCACAATTTTAAAGCAAACAAAACAAGCAATTGAAAACAAAGAGTGGTCTAATCCTAAGGTATACCTCACTTTATTAATTCCTCAGCAGAGTCGCCAGTTCTGTGATCGGTGGAAATAGAACTGACTGTTTTTAAGCTGGTTCGCGAAATGTCGCGGTAAGCAAGAGTCGCCACCGTCTTTTATGTTCTCTAACATGGAAAGGACAAAAGCACAACAAAATTCCTTATTCGAGATGTCTCTCGGTTCGGGAGGTAGATTTATAGAAAGGGAAGGTGTTAACACCCTTTCTATCCGTGGTTATCCACGGGCTCTTAGGTACTTGCTCTTATGTTTTCAAAAATTGTTTGCTTTTCAAGTGTGTTGTGGGTTTTAAAAAAAGTTTCGCTTGAAAAAATTTCTAAGTAACTCTTGTATCTGTCCTCAAGAGTGTATGAAAAATTTGTTTGAAAACCTTTTGAAAGTGTAGGTGTGAAACGTATTTTGTTTGTTTTGAAAAGAGCAAGTACTTAAGAGAAATCTACCTACCCTAAGGAATTAGGCTGTGTAAGAGTCCTCTAGACAGTACTATCTCACTATTGAGAAGTAGGTAGCACCGTCGTTGGAGTTATTCGGGTCAATTCGATTATAAGGGACAATGTGGTCACCGAAGCAATAGTAGGACACCTTAGAAGTAACCCTAATGTCCTAGATCCTTTTTATCCGAGGCAACCGTTTCCAGGCAACTGGATCTTTAGACAGGAGGGAGACCTCTAAGATACCTTATACTTGGCGACCACTTTCGAGGCAACCAGTGAGGCGTACCCTAGGAGTGGCATGTGCATGTGTGTTGTTTCATGTTAATGTTTATTTTGTACATGTTATTTGTGAGCTACGAATTGGTTTTATTATTCATACAAGTCTTCATGCATTTTTAACAGTTAGGAGTGCGGAAAATAAAATGCGGAAAAGGTAAATCTAGCTATTACAAGGCGCGGGTATATACATCGCCAAAAACAAAAACCCGTTTGGAAATAAATTGCGAGAAAAGTAAAAGAAAGCGATAAAACCTAATTTACTATTACATTTCTGAGCAAATACATAATAATGAATTAAAACTAAAATGCGCGCGAAAGAATGAATCGGGACGTCCTAAGGGTTTTGACCCTTTTTTTTAGAAAGAATTGAATTTGTCCTTTTTTTTGTAATTAAATGAAATTAAGCCTAATTACTAATTAATTAATTTAATTAAAAGAAAAATATTTTTGTGTTTTTAAAGTTTTAATGAAAGTAAAGAGAAAATAAAAGTGTCAAAAGAAAAACCTAAGTCTAAATAATTTTATTTATTGTAAAAAGAAAATTAAAATTTAAACCTAATTAAACTAGATTAATTTAAGTGAGTATTTATTTACAAAATAATGACTAATTAAATTTAAATAATAAAAATATTATTATTATTTTTTTTTTTGTTTTCTGGGTTTATTATGAAAAAATAATTATCTAGCTAATAATTAAAAAAAAGAATAAAAAATAAAATAAAGCAAATGAAAAATAAAAATGACAAAAATAAAATGCAAACCCATGGGGGGTTTGGGCCAGATTTGAGGGTTTGAAGGAGCAATTTGGCCCACTAAGCTGCAAGCCTGCTTGGACTTTTGGAGTTGACTGCACATTGCTTTGACTTGGAGCATGGTATCCAACATCTCATAGCCCTTGGGTTGATCTTTGAGGCCACTTGGCGCATGATCGTTTGATGCACATGGTGGAAAGCCTTTGTGAAACCTGCACAGGAACATGTTATGGAAAAATAGAAATAAGCATTTGGGGGGACCTGGGAATCGAACCCAGGTCCCAATGATGAACAAACACCTCACCAACCACTAGGCCACGCGTGTGTATCTGTTATAATATTAACAATTGAAAATAATATAAGAAACAATCATATGCTGGAGAGAGAAAACAAAAAAGCGCGCGCCATTTGAACTATCCAGTAGCAAGCTGACAACACATCGTCGTCCTCGTTGAACACCTGCAAAATAAAGAAAATAGTGGGGGTTTTTAACCCCCACTAAACAAGATGGCCAAAAATAACGAATAGAGCTATGCTCAATATAAATTGGGCGCGATGGTTGGATTCAGTTCGTATTGATCTCCTGAGTTCAACCATGGGTGTCATGAAGCGTGATTTTCCCTATTCTGAAAAGCCCCAAATCAAAAACTCGGAAACCCTAGAATTCGTTAATGGTGGTTTCGATTCCAGGGCCCCATAATCCAATTGACTTATGCCAAAAGCTTCAGGGAGGTTCTATCAATGCAAAGCACATAACAAATCACATTAATAATGCATGAATTATGATTTAAGATTATGAAAATATAACCAAACCGTGTGACTTGTTCTGGCGTGTTCTTGGAGTGTCAAGGCTTGTTTGTGATTTCTATGCGTTCCTGAGTGTCCCAGCAATGTGTTGGAAACAATCAAAGGCTTTGAATTGGCGTGGAAGTACGAAAACAGTTTTGACTTTTTGCTTGATTTTTTTGAATATGGTTTGGCCGTTTGTGCAGTGCTCAGATCGTGAATTAGGTCTGCAATGCTTACATATGTATATGTGAATGCAATTAGGTTATCCGCTAGGCTTGGGATCCATTGTATTGATGTCTTGAGATTTGACATGTTGATGCTTGACAATGTATATAGGCATATGGGACTTGATTGAGCCATTGAAAACCTCAGATTCATTGAAGGAACCAAAACCCTAATTTTGACTGCCTTAGGAGGCATTTGGACTGTGCAACCCTTGAGTGGACTTGAGCAAATTGAGATGATGCTTGTCAAAACTTTGAAGAATATGGGAGGGCAAATTTTGGGGTACAACAGATACATATGAGTCTAATATGTTTATGTGGATAAAAAATTATGAAGTTTGACTGTAAATTGGCCATGGTTGACTTTTTTCCCCAATACAACTGATTTTTAGGTCAACTGTTCAATTGACTGATCAAAAGTGTGATTTAGGGCTTGAAACTTGACATGAGTAATCTTAGGGGTCCATAATGATCCTTGAAGGTCATATGAAGCATTGATAGTCCAAAAATCCTTGTGCAAATTCAAACCATAATTTTGGTCATCAGTGCATGAGAAGATGTCTTGAGTTGGTCAAACCCTAATCCAGTCTTGAGTCAAAGAGATCTTGTGAGAAAATTCTTGATAAGTGAGAGGGAAAATTTTGGGGTACAACAGTGAATATTAGGCTTCATCTCATAGGATCTGTAAGATTTGGTGATGGGTTTAATGGTGAAATCAAAGGAGTTGGTAAGTTGTGTTTGCTGGTTCTCCTAGTTTAGAAGATGTTCTGCATGTGAAAGGATTAATTATTAATCTCATTAGAATTAGTCAATTGTGTGACCAAGGTCTGCTAGTCTACTTCTCAAAGTCAGAATGTCTGGTTAAATATCAAAGGGATGTTATCATAATGAAGGAAATTAGATCTAAAGACAACAGTTATATATGGGAATATCAGATAACTGCTTATTCTTCCACATGCCTAATAACTCATAAAGAAGTAAAGCGATGGCACCAGAAACTTGGAAATCTTAATATAAAAGGAACGATGGAGATTTTATCTGAAGGAGTTATCAAGGAAATTCCATATCAAAAAATTGGAGCAAGAAAAGTCTGTGGTGAGTGTGAAATTACAAATCAATCCATGGTGTTGTAGCATTTGGTTTTTTAATCAAGAGTCGCCACTATTAGTTTTTATCCTAGGGAAGGGAACCTAACAGAAAACCCTAATTCGAGGAGAGATTCTAGGTTTCAGACTCGATTAGACGAAAGGAAGGTGTTAGGCACATTTCATCCACCTTGTTCACAAGGATATCAAGCTCTAGGTTTAGGTTTGGGATAAATAGGGTTTTAAGTTTTAATTAGCAAGACTCACCATGATTTTAGATCGCGTGCCTACATATCCTCTTATGAGGAATCATAGTCCCAATTCGTAGTTCGTATGGGGTTGGTGTTTTTTAGGGGTTTGCAAACATATTTTGAATCACTTCGCACTTGGTCGTGATTAGTGATTGCGGAGATTTTGACTGAGAATGCAGTAAGCCAAAATTAGTTTGAAATCCATTTGCAAAAAAGACTATTGATTAGCTTAGTTTTATTCGCGAAAATAGTTTGAGATTTGTTTGTGTTTTTTTATAATATTAATTGTGAAAATCTTGATTAATGCATGATATGAATGTTTTAATGCAAATAATATATAAGATAATATATGTAATTTTTATATGAAAATAATTTATTTGGTGATATTATAATATTTACATATAAAAATTAATAATATATTAGAATTAATAATAACAATAATTATAATTATTATAAAAATAATAAGAAAATATAATTAAAATAATTATAAAAATGTAAAATATAAATAATTACCAGGGGGTGCAGCTTCTAAAGGGCAAGTAAAACAGGGGGTGTTAAAATTAGGTTAGGTAGGCCCAAAGTGGTTCAGACAAAGGGGGTGCACGTTGTTGCTTTGTTTTAGTAATAAGGCAAAAGGGGGGGTGTGAATAGCGCGTGGGCTAGGCCCAACATGGATGTTGAAGGATACAGGTTGATCGTGTGTAGTGAGGCGTATGGGAGTTATAATGGACCTGGCGTTGCAGCCGCCCACTGGTGATCCGATGGGAAGAAAACATACTTGTATATTAACTAGCGTAGGCATACGTACAAAGAATCCAAACGGAACATAAAATACTATTATTTCATATTCACTTTCATATTCCAGCTTTGTTACAGTCTTCTTCCTCTCTCTCGCCGCCTCCATACAACCCTTGTCTTTTTATCTACAAACCCTATCCTCTCAAAACAACACCGCGGCAGTGCAACAGTATCTCTTTTCACCATAAATCACGCCCAACAACCCCAATAAAAGAACAACAAAAGAGAGCTAAGCATTTACCCCCTTTGTGATTCTGTCCCTTCTGATTTTGAGCGGTCACGATTTCACCACTAACCTCCTTCTTCTGTTTTTTGATCAACAGGTTTTGAAGGTGGTGGCCGGAAAGCGAAGTAGCGGTGGTGGACAGCGACAAGAACGATTAGGCTTTCAGAGATCGAAACCCCAATCGGTACCGCGACTTGGGTTCCCTCTTCTTCTGTATCACCCCGTCTTCTCTGTATCAGGCTCCGATTTGTTCTTGCAAAAAACAAAAAGCCCTTCTGTTTCCGTATTCCCGGCTTCTGTTCTTCTCTTCTCGCCTATGTTCTTTTTGTCTGCAACCCAACCCCCCATTCTCTCTGTAAATTTGATTCAATATCTATAGCGTTAGTTTCTTTAGGGTTATCGTTACAATCGGTTAGGGCTTAGGCAGAGGTTTAGGAATTAAGCTTGCACAAATTAGGGATATTAGCATGTGTTTAGGGATTCTGTAACTTTGATTCATTTTCCTGGATTTGTATTTTCGCCTTAGATCCTTTAGATTGGTTCTGTAATGTTAATCACTGATTTTGTATTGAATGCAATAAGATTTCTATGATTTTGCTATTATGCAATTGCAATTGATTATGTTGTTTTTTTGGATTTGATACTGTCAAGCATTGATTCTTCCCAATTTGGTAATGTGGAAGTTTGCAATAGATTTAGTTTGGTTCTCAGATTTCTACAGTGCCAGTTTATTGATAAACACACGCGCGTGATTTTTGGACAACCTGCACAGTAGGTGTTAGCAGCAGAAAACATGTGCTGGATTATTGGTTTGATTGGCACAATAATGGTTAGTAGCATTAGGCCAACACTTGTTTTTCCTGATTTGCAGTCCAGCTTGCGTAATCAAAGATGGACCCTTCTTACTTAATGTGGATCCAATAGTTCTCTTTTTCTAATCAACAATAAGACTTTAATAAATAAATTATAAAAGTAACATTTAACGAAATATTGTTGTAATAAGAAGTTTACCAGTCAATAAAACAATATACTACATTTTATCCTAAAAACTATTTATTATCTCTTTTATAATAACAAAAGGTTTTAACAATAATATCCTCTTTTAAATATAAGCAATAATACAAGATCACAAATACAATAGTTTTATTAAAACCTTAATGGACCTATAAATTAATAATATACCTCCTATTTTACTAACACCAACTCAACCTTAAGTTGACTTAATAATTTAATAACTCAATAATTATTTATGAAATATATTTCCATATTTGAATTGCATGGGCCATTGGCTAACATGCTTTGTAAATGGGCATACGAACAAACAGGTCTTTCTGATTTAGAAAGCCCCACTCTCCTGGATTTAAAATACACCCCCTAGTCTTGGATAAAGATAGGCCATCAGATATTGTTGTACCCTCTTTAATTAAATAATTCTTCTATTTAAATCTTAAGAAATAAATTCATCGGGGTAGGAAAAATTTGGGGTACGACAACTGCCCCTATTCAATTATCTTCCATCGAATAGCGTGAGGAACTCGAGTCTTGTGCATTCTAATTGGAAGTTTATTGAATACTTGAAGTATCCCAAAATTTGTCCGACAAACATAAGTTTACACTGATATATCATACCCTTACGAGTCTCAAGGAAGTAGGCAAAGCGGATGATGCATCGCTTACCATGGTTTGATAACGAGGCAGATGGCATAATTTTGTATGTCTTGGCTTATTCACCCATTTGGAGGGTGAGTATAGAAATGATTGATGATGCATGGCTGCTTGAAGACTGAGACCATGGGCTACATTTGTGAATCGCTGCATGACGTCTGAGGCGGTGTTTTGAGCATGAATACATTGCGGCTCAAAGGCTATGTATTTGAGTCTGAAGAACGCATTGCGGCTTAGAAGCAATGTGTTTGAGTTGAAAGAACGCATTGCGGCTTAGAGGAGATGTGTTAGAATTTGAAGAACACATTGCGGATTAGAGGCAATATGTTTGGGTTTAAAGAACGCATTGCGGCTTAGAGGCAATGTGTTGATTTGGATGATACATTGCGGCTTAGAGGAAATGTGTTGAGTTCTGAGTATACATTGCAGCTTAGAGGCAATGTATTGAGTTTGCGAATACATTGCAGCTTGAAGGCAATATGTTGAGTTTGCGAATACATTGCGGCTTAGAGGCAATGTGTTGAGTTTGCGAATAGATTGCGGCTTAGAGGTAATGTGTTGTGTTTGCTAATACATTGTGGCTTGGAGGCAATGTGTTGAGTTTGCGAACATATTGAGGCTTAGAGGAAATGTGTTGAGTTTGCGAATACATTGCGGCTTAGAGGAAATGTTTTGAGTTTGTGAATACATTGCGGCTTAGAGGGAATGTGTTGAGTTTACGAATACATTGCGGCTTAGAGGAAATATGTTGAGTTTTGCTTTCTTTTGAGCATCGCAGCATGAAGTATGAGGCGATGATCGGTGCTTATGGAATGAAAGAAGGTATTGCTGCTTGAAGTCTGATGCAATGGAAAAAAGTTTTGTTTTTCATCGTAGCATGAAGTCTGAGATGATGATCTAGATTTGGTTTTCGGACATCGCTTCGTGAAGTCTCAGGCGATGGTTTGTATTACAGAGTAAAGAGATATACATTGCTGCATGAAGTCTGAGGCAATAAGTTTGGTTTGCGAATCGCTGTGTGATGTCTGATGCGATAGGCTGGATTTTATGGAATAAAGAAAATACATCGCTGCATGAAGTCTGAGACGATGGTCTGGTTCGCGAATCGCTGCGTGAAGTCTGATGCGATAGGCTGGATTTTGGGGAATGAAGAAACACATTGCTGCATGAAGTCTGAGGAAATCGGTTAGGTTCATAAATCTCTCCATGAAGTCTGAGGCGATAAGCTAGATTTTGGTTTCGAGCATCGCTTCCTGAGGTCTAAGGCGATGGTCCAGAGCTTGGAATAAAGAAACACATTGCTGCATGAAGTCTGAGGAAATGGGTTAGGTTTGCAAACTGTTGCGTGAAGTCTGAGGCGATAAGCTAAACTTTGCTTTTGAACATCGCTGCATAAAGTCAGAGGCGATGATCTGGAGCGTGGGATAAAGAAAATACATTGCTGCATGAAGTCTGAGACAATTGGTTAGGTTTGAAAATCGCTGCGTGAAGTCTGAGGCGATAAGCTTTATTTGTATTTTTTAGCATCGGTGCATGAAGTCTGAGACGATGGTCGGTGTAACGGAATAAAGAATCACATTGCTTCATGAAGTCTGAGGCAATGGGTTAGGTTCGTAAATCGTTGCGTGAAGTCTGAGGCGATAAGCTACATTTTGTATTTTGTGAGCATCACTGCATGAAGTCTGAGGCGATGATCTGTGTCGAAGAATAAGGGATACATTGCTGCATGAAGTCTGAGGCAATGGGTTAGGTTTGCAAATCATTGCGTGAAGTCTGATGTGATAAGCTGAATTTGTTTCAAACATCATTGCGTGAAGTCTGAGACGATAATCTAGGTTTTGCAAAAACATTGCAACTTAGAGGCAATGTAATGAGTTTGAAAAACGCATCGCGGCTTGGAGGCAATATGTTGGCTTGGATAATACATTGCGGCTTAGAGATAATGTAATGAGTTTTGGAGAATTCATTGCGGATTAGAGGCAATGTAATGGGTCTTTGAGAATATGTTGCGGCTTAGAGGCAACATATAGAGTTTGTAGGATATATTGTGGCTTAGAAGCAATATACTGAGTTTTGACAATACGTTGCGGCTTAGGGGAAACGTACGGAGTGTTGAGAATCCATTGCGACTTAGGGGTAATATGTTGAGTTTTGCAAATACATTGTGGCTTAGAGGAAATGTGTTTGAGTCGGACAATATATTGCGGCTTAGAGGCAATATACTGATCTGGAAAGATACATTGCGGCTAAGAGGAAATGTGTCGAGTTTTTGCGAATACACTGCGGCCTAGAGGCAATGTATTTGAGTTGGATGATATATTACGGCTTAGAAGTAATATACTGAGTTTCGCGAATACATCGTGGCCTAGAGGCAACGTACTGAGTTTTCCAAATACATTGCGTCTGGGAGGAAATGTAATGGGTTTTTGCAAATACATTGCGGCTTAGAGGCAATGTAATGGGTTTTGCGGACACATTGCAACTCAGAGGCAATGTAACGAGTTTTGCGGATACATTGCGGCTTAGAGGCAATGTACTGGGTTTGTAAGGGACTCATCACTGCAGGGAGACTTAGGTGATGGGCTGAATATGTCACGGTATGAATACTGAAGTGACGGGTTGAATCGTAGGAGAAGCATTATGTTGGTTGACCCTTAGATAGTTGAATCGAGGGTGAAATTATTTGTCTGTTTGCTAGGCGATACATGTGTATGCATGCGTATTGAATGTTGTATGTATGCGAAATGTATGATGTTTGATATTGATATGGAACCCTGACTATATGCATATTGCATGCAGGAATGCATAGTGTATGTATGCTTGAGATATGAAAAATGTATGCGTGAAATGTGGGTAAGATGCATATATGCTTTAAAATATGAAGACCATTTCTGGCATTCTCTCCTTTTAACCATTGGCTTAGAATTACCAATTCTCGGCATTGTATGTTGTGTCGTCGTAGCATCGTTGAACTTGAACGTTGTGGGCAATGTTATCAAAAGTTGAGCATAGAGTTTATATTGCGGGTGTAGATGTTGACGTAGACGTAGACAATGGCCTATGCGTAGATTTGTATGCAGGCGTAGACATATGTATCAGCACGTGTGTGGTCTCTATAAGCGTGGGCCTAAGCATGGACGTATGTAGATTCGTATGTTGTAGGCGCAAGCATAGACGTACGTAGATTCGTATGTCGTAGGCACAAGCGTAAGCGTAGACGTATGTCGATTCTTATGTCGTAGGTGCAGGCGTAAGCATAGACGTATGTATAGGATCGTTAGGAGTACACATGTGCAGATGTAGACTTTGTGTTGCAAGCGTAGGCATAGGCGCTGGCGTGGACTTTGAGTACAGACGCATAGACGTAGGAGTTGATATGCATAGATTTTGTATTGTTGAGTGCAAGCATAGGCGCATATGTATGTGTGGGTGTAGACTTTTTGCGTCGTGAACGTAGATATGCATAGATACAGGCGTAGACACGTGTATAGATTTTCAAGACGTAGGAGTAGCCATGTGCGTGGATGTAGACATGGATTTTCTTTTGATATTTTTCTAACCAAAATGGTTTTTCGATGTTTTTTCAAATGCTTTTATTTTGTTAATCCCCCAAAATGATTTCAAGACAATATTCACAAGTAATGATCGTAGTATTTTGTAAACAAGTCTGAGAAAAGAAAAACGCAATTTGAAAGATGCAAAGGAAGCAATTGTTTTATTGATAGGCCTCTGAATAGGCGAGAATACAAGATGCAATTCCTAGAAAGAGGTAATTACAGAAAGCTTTAAAACTGTAAATGGCAATGAAAAATGATAATTGCTGTTGTTGTTACCCAATACCCTTTTAATGATATCATCTCCTTTGCTTATGAATTGTATGATTCAGATATGTCTCTCCCTTCGTGGTTCGTAGTCTCGGTTCTTAGATTGAATTCTTTTTGTTCTTTATTTCTTTGAATGATCCCTAATTTTTGCTTGGATTGCCCTTTAGGGGTTTCAATCCACCGGGATGATTTTTTGTCTATATGCCCCTAATTTTTGCCTGGATCACCCTTTAGGGTTTTCAATTCACCGGGGCGCTCCTTTTTTCCTAAGTCGCATGTTTAAGGTTCGAGCTTAGCGAGCTTCTTATACATAGTGTTTTTAACTGCGTCCGAATTTGCTGGGTGCGGTAATTCTTCCCCATCCATTATTGTGGGGGATAAGACCACCACCGGAGAATGTTGTTTTGACTACATATGAACCTTTGTAATTGGGTGTCCATTTACCACGTGAGTGGAGGCGAGGTAGTAGAATCTTCTTGAGTACTAGACCATGTCGTGGTTCATCTTGTACAGTATACCACTACCTGGAAAGAATTTCGCGGATAATTCTCGTAGGGTTTGTCTGCCAATGCTGGAGGCATTTTTGGGATGTTGTGAAACTAAGGCTTGTTATATTGTTTTTTTTTTAATAGCAAGGAAATGTGCAGGATCTTCTAAGCGTCTGTTTGTGATACGCGATTCGTGGTTTGACCAAGTTATTTTGAACATGGACGATATAGTTGTCAGGGCGTTTGTCGTTTGATTTCCTTTTCATGAGATGTGACTGAAAGTGATCTTTGCGAATTCTGCAGTCAGTTTTCAAAATGTGATCCCGATATGGAACCCGTTTTAGATGTTTAGTATCCCATTCACAGTTGACTTGGTATATGGCTTGTGAGAATTCTTTGGAGAAGTCAGTACTGCCCCTATATTGTGCACTGGTGTATTTGAAGTCCCGTCGAACGTGAGTGTCCAACGTGCCCCTGGATCAGGTTTTTCGTCAAGTCTTGGTATTTCATAGTTGCTTCTTTTTACGGCACTGTTTGTATTTGGCCTTGGTCTATTTCCGTAGCGCAATAACTTGATCAACTTCTTTGTGGCTCCTCTCTTTACATTGCCCCTTAGCTTGGTTTCTTTCGGGTCTTCCCCTGTGCTCAGATTAGTGGTCTTAATAGCCACTTGACACGGTTGTATATTTTTAGCCTCGCTTTTTATTTCCCCCGCCATTTTCTCAGAGGGCTCAAGATCTTTATCATCTTCCTCTTTAGCTTGGTTGATAGGAGCATCAAAATTATATCGGATCGTAGCAATAGAATTATCGGTGGTTTTGGGCATGAATTTGCACCTTTATCATGTTTTTGTGAAGCTTTAGTATTTGAATATTTGAAAAATGCATATGCAGAGAAAGTATTGCCATATTTTTTTAAATTAAGATATGAATGCAAGAGAAAGACATGGATCTTGATTGAAAACAAAATGTAACTTTCATTAATTGTAAATACTGTCTGAAACAAAACAGGGAAACTCTTACAAGCAACCCCTTATGCCTCGGGCTTCACATAGGTTCTTTCAAAAACAAGAAAAATTAATTAGGAAAGAAAAATATCTCAGGAATCTCCATGGTCGTCCATCTTTTGAGTTTTTCTCCTGGGGCACATTCTTGGATGAATTCAGTTTCCCCTTTGGTGTTGGTTTTGTTGGATATTTTATCCCCATGTCTGCCATGCAATACTCCATTGTTGACAAAAGTCTCTTGGATCGGAGGAAAAGGTGCTTCGCCCTTTAGAGCATCTTTATATTTTCCTTCAGGGTATTTTCCGAACTGGACTATCCCCTGGTCCCCTAGCTTTTGTAGAGCTCTTTCGAAAGCTTCATTGAGTTCTAGCGGGAGTCCACATCCCAACTAATATTCTTTTAACAAGTTTATCGGGGTCTTTGCTTATCTGCTTGCCCTAGAGTCAGTAACTACCTCAATTGCGTTTATTGTCAGCCCATAGTGGGAAGGCGTATGGTCTTATTTGATGTTGGGCTTCTTGAAGGTGATGTCTTGAGATCCCAATAAATCTTGCACCTTGTGTTTGAATGGACAACACTGTTCTGTGGTATGTCCAGGAGAATTAGCATGATACTCGCATCTGGCGTTGGAATCGTATCTTCGTGGGAGTGGCCCGACTGGAAGAGCTAGAGGCTTGAGTTCCACTAAGGATGACTTAACTAGCTGTTGTAATAGCTGATTGGATGGCATAAGGAGTGTATCAAATTTCCTAAGTGGCCTTCTGCCTTGCTGCTGCCCTAGCGGGATCAGTAATGGTCGTTGTACCCTGGGTTGTGACGCTGTAACATTAATTTCTCCCTCTTTTCCTTTGTTGAAGTTTGAAGCAGGCCGTTTTGAATTGTAGGGAGCATTTGATGGTCCCCCATGATATCTTCCCACTTTTTATTCTAGTCTCGATTCTTTCTCTGATGGTTACTAGGTCTGAGAACCCCGAAGAGATACTTCCCACCATCATATCATAATACAGCCCGTGCAAAGTTCCCATGAACGTGTCTACTAACTCCTTTTCTAACAATGGTGGTTGCACACGGGATGCCAACTACCTCCATCTCTGAGCATACTCCTTGAAGGACTCTTCTTTCTTCTGGGACAAATTCTGGAGTTGCATGCGGGTAGGCGCCATGCCCAGGTTATATTTGTAATGCTTCAGAAAAGCATTAGCGAGATCTGCCCAGGTTTGAATATGCATTCTCTCCAATTGCATATACCAGTCTGAAGATGCCTCACTCAGGCTATCTTGAAAATAGTGAATCATCAGCTTCTGATCATGGGCATGGGCATGCATCTTCCTGCAATACATACGAAGATGATTTCTTGGACAAGTGAGCCCCTTGTATTTTTCAAAGCAAGGTACTTTGAACTTTGGTGGAATCACCACATTAGGAACTAGGCCCATTTCGAGAGGTCTACTTCGAAAGCATCAAAACCTTCCATAACTTTTAGTCTTTCCTCCAGAGCTTTGTACTGATTCATCGCCAGTGGATTATTAACAACATGAGTACCAGTCATCTTTGAGGGCGCTTGGTTGGCATCCTATGGGTTGTGGTCTCCGTATTGTAGGTCTAAGTAATTGTCTGCATCATTAGTCGGAATTTATAGGGTACAAGGTGCCCCTGCTTTTGGCGACGGTGGGACAAAACCTCCAGTTTCAGCTTCTTGTTGGGCTATGACGGACTTTTGGAGTCCTGCCTCTGACTCTTTCCTTAGTTGGTGACAACTTGATGCACCAATAGTATGGGCTACTTCTTTGAAATCTGCCCTGGGAATCTGGTCTTGTCTGTCAATAATGTTCTTCAAAGCTAGGAGAACTAGACTCAAATCTCCTTTCATTGAACTTACGCCTCCCTTTACTTGGTCGAGATCCTCTTTGAATGCAACTTGAGTTTCCTTAATTTTCTCCATTGCTTTCTATTGATAAGCCCTTATCTGATATGGAGGCCAAGGAGATGGAGACCTTCTTCTACCAATGGTTCAACTGGAGAGATGTTTTTTGTGAAAGATGAGTTTAGATATGATATGCGGGTGTTCGTGAACGCATGCATGCGAATGAATGTGTATGAATATGAAATGGTTACTGTTTTAAATGTCTTATTCCTCTGGGTACATAATTATATTTTGTTTGTTATTTTACTTGGTAAATATCTTTTAAAATAGATACACAAACAAGATGGGGAACAAAATGCCGTTATTGAAGGTAACGTAATTCAGATATTGAAAAACATTACGATCTTAAACCCAAAACTTTATTCGCGTGAAATCAAGCAAAAAGGAAATGAGTCTTCTGGGCGCGCCTGCGGATATCTGATCTGGAAATCATCCACCTTGACCTAAAAAAGCTTGAGAAAATCTTTAGCACATTATTTCCCTTTCGTGGCCTTGATTTCAGACGTGTTTGGCGTGTTGACGCGGGTAAGTTGTTTCCTTCGGTATCCATTTTTAAAGACAATCACCAAGATCTTGATTTTATTTTTTGGTACCCCGTGAATAAGACAAAGAAACGGGTGACGAATATATGATGAATGTATGACGAATACATGAAATATATGAATGCGTGGGTGTAAGGTTGAATGCCAGGACTTTTGTAATAAGTACCCCTATAAGGTAGGGTCCTTAGTCTTGACCTACAGTTGATCTACCCTCCTGAAAGGTGGCTTCCTTAAGGGTGTCATGAATAACACCAGAGGAGAAAGGCAAAAGGGCTTCCCTTAGGTGGAGCCTCTATACGGACCAAACCTTTCGTCTCAAAGTCGTGAGAGGTCTCGTCATGAGATTTTGGGTTAAGGTCGTTACAAAGAGTCAAGGGTGACCTTCCAAAGTCCTACTCGTCAAGAGGATATCTCTCGATAAGTATTCCTTTTTCAGAAATTCACCGACTCTAGGCAAAGTCGTCACATAAACTCGCAGGGATGATATACCCCCTAAGCTAATAGACAAACCTTCTTTTTAAGGTTTATTGAAAATATTTTTTGAAATAAAACCCACCACATAACAAATATATGATGATAAGAGAATTTCACAATGAATAAATAAATGCGATAAAAATAGATAAATGCAATAAATAAATAAAGCAAATAAAAATAAGAAACCACAAAAAATACCCAAACCTAGGGTTAAGGAGAGTCCCCAGCAGAGTCGCCAACTGTAGCAACTGGTTTTTTAATCAAGAGTCGCCACTATTAGTTTTTATCCTAGGGAAGGGAACCTAACAGAAAACCCTAATTCGCGGACAGAGATTCAAGGTTTCTGACTCAATTAGACGAAAGGAAGGTGTTAGGCACCTTTCATCCAGCTTGTTCACAAGGATATTAAGCTCTAGGTTTAGGTTTGGGATAAACAGGGTTTTAAGTTTTAATTAGCAAGACTCGCCACGATATTAGATCGCGTGCCTACGTATCCTCTTATGAGGAGCCATAGTCCCAATTCGTAGTTTGTATGGGGTTGGTGTTTTTTAGGGGTTTGCAAACATATTTTGAATCACTTCGCACTCGGTCGGGTGTAGTGATTGCGAAGATTTTGACTGAGAACGCAGTAAGCCAAAATTTGTTTGAAACCCATTTGCAAAAAAGACTATTGATTAGCTTAGTTTTATTCGCGAAAATAGTTTGATATTTGTTTGTGTTTTTTTATAATATTAATTGCGAAAATCTTGATTAATTCATGATAAGAATGTTTTAATGCAAATAATATATAAGATAATATATGTAATTTTTATATGAAAATAATTTATTTGGTGATATTATAATATTTACATATAATAATTAATAATATATAAAAATTAATAATAACAATAATTATAATTATTATAAAAATATAATATAATAATAATAAGAAAATATAATTAAAATAATTATAAAAATGTAAAATATAAACAATTATCAGGGGGTGCAGCTTCTAAAGGGCAAGTAAAACAGGGGGTGTTAAAATTAGGTTAGGTTAGGCCCAAAGTGGTTCAGACAAAGGGGGTGCACACTGTTGCTTTTTTTAGTAATAAGGCAAAAGGGGGTGTGAATAGTGTGTGGGCTAGGCCCAACAAGGAAGTGGAAGGATACAGGCTGATCGTGTGTAGTGGGGCGTATGGGAGTTATAGTGGACTTGGTCTTGCGGTCGTCCACTGGTGAAATGATGGGAAGAAAACAAAGTTGTATATTAACTAGCGTAGGCATACGTACAGAGAATCCAAACAGAACACAAAATACTATTATTTCATATTCACTTTCATATTCCAACTTTGTTACAGTCTTCTTCCTCTCTCTCGCCGCCTCCACACAACCCTTGTCTTTTTATCTACAAACCCTATCCTCTCAAAACAACACCGCGGCGGCACAACCGTATCTCTTTTCACCGTAAATCAAGCCCAATAACCCCAATATAAGAACAACAAAAGAGAGCTAAGCATTTACCCCCTTTGTGATTATGTCCCTTCTAATTTTGAGCGCTCACGATTTCACCACTAACCTCCTTCTTCTGTTTTTTGATCCACAGGTTTTGAAGGTGGTGGCCGGAAAGCGAAGTAGCGGTGGCGGATGGCGACAAGACTGATTAGGGTTTCAGAGATCGAAACTCCAATCGGTACGGCGACTTGGGTTCCCTCCTCTTCTGTATCACTCTGTCTTCTCCATATCAAGCTCCGATTTGTTCTTGCAAAAAACAAAAAGCCCTTCTGTTTCCCGTATTCCCGACTTCTGTTCTTCTCTTCTCGCCTCTGTTCTTTTTGTCTGCAATCCAACCCCCATTCTCTCTGTAACTTTGATTCAATATTTATAGCGTTAGTTTCTTTAGGGTTATCGTTAAAATTAGTTAGGGCTTAGGCAGAGGTTTAGGAATTAAGCTTGCACAAATTAGGGAGATTAGCATGTGTTTAGGGATTCTGTAACTTTGATTCATTTTCCTGGATTTGTATTTTCGCCTTAGATCTTTTAGATTGGTTCTGTAATGTGAATCACTGATTTTGTATTGAACGCAATGAGATTTCTCAGATTTTGTTATTATGCGATTGCAATTGATTATGTTATTTTTTTGGATTTGATATTGTCAAGCATTGATTCTTCCAGATTTGGTAATGTACGAGTTTGCAGTAGATTTAGTTTGGTTCTCAGATTTCTACAATGCCAGATTATTGACAAACACACGCGCGTGATTTTTGGACAATCTGCACAGTAGGTGTTAGCAGCAGAAAACATGTGCTGGATTATTGGTTTGATTGGCACAGTAATGGTTAGTAGCATTGGGCCATCACTTGGTTTTCCTGATTTGCAGTCTAGCTTGCGTGATCAAAGATGGCCCTTCTTACTTAATGTAGATCCAATAGTTCTCTTTTCTAATCAACAATAAGACTTTAATAAATAAATTATAAAAGTAACATTTAACAAAATATTATTGTAATAAGAAGTTTACCAGTCAATAAAACAATATATTACATTTTCTCCTAAAAACTATTGATTATCTCTTTTATAATAACAAAAGGTTTTAACCATAATATCCTCTTTTAAAAAACAGCAATAATACAAGACCACAAATACATTAGTTTTATTAAAACCTTAAAGGTCTATAAATTAATAATATACCTCCTATTTTACTAACACCAACTCAACCTTAAGTTGACTTAATAATTTAATAACTAAATAATTATTTCTGAAATATATTTCCATATTAGAATCGCATGGGCCATTGGCCAACATGCTTCGTAAATGGGCCTACGAATAAACAGGTCTTTCTGATTTAGAAAGCCCCGCTCTCCTATATTTAAAATACACCCACCAGTCTTGGATAAAGATAGGCCATCAGATATTGTTGTACCCTCTTTAATTAAATATTTCTTCTATTTAAATCTTAAAAAATAAAATCATCGGGGTAGGACAAATTTTGGGTACGACAGGTGTCACACCCGATGTTGCAATATCATACAACTTCCAAAGTGTTGGAACATTTTCATATGGATATAATGGGACCTGTGCAGATAGATAGTCTGGGAGGAAAAAGGTATGTTTATATGGTTATTGATGACTTTTTGGGTATACTTGGATGAACTTTCTTTGAGAAAAATCAGATGCATTTGAAGTATTCAAAGATCTGTGTCAAAACATTCAAGAGGAGAAGAAGAATTTGATTGTCAAGATCAGAAGTGAGCATGACAAGGAATTTGAGAATGCAAAATTCTATGAATTCTGTGATTCTGAAGATACTAGTTATAATTTTTCTCATTCCATCACTTCTCTGCAAAATGGAATTGTTGAGCAAAATACAAGGTCTATACAGGAATCAGCTAAAGTCATGCTTTCTACCAAGCAATTACCATTGGAGTTTTGGGCTGATCCTATGAGTGTTGCTTGCTACATTCATAATAGGGTCACTTTGAGAGGAGACACTTCAACTACTCTCTATGAGATATGGACTGGTAGAAAGCATACAGTCAAGCATTTTCATACCTTTGGAATTAAATGCTATGTCTTAGTAAACAAAGATCAAAGAGGTAAGGAAAATCTCATAAGGAATGAAGGAATATTCCTGGGTTACTCTTCTAATAGAAGAGATTATAGTGTTTAACTCCAGAACTAAAGATGTTATGGAATTCACAAGTATGATAATTGATGGTTCTTTCCCTGAAAAGGAAAAGGATGTTGAAGACAATGTTGGAGCATCTTTTGTGCAGATTGAGGAGACAAGAAAAGAAGTTATATGTAAGTAAACAAGTGTTGGTCTAGATCAATTTGAAGTTAGAGTTCAAACATATAATCTTAATGAGATCAATATAAAACACTTAAATGAAGCATACATTGCTAATTCATGTCTTGTTTCTAAACTTGAACCAAGGATGTGTTCTTCTATTCAAGAAATAATGATCTTGAATTGCATCAGTGGGTCACAGTGGGTCAGTAGGTATTTGTATCTAAGGAACAACCTAATTTTTGCCTCTGGAAATACTATTGTATCTGAGTATGGTGGAACAAGGAGAGGTTGTTCTTAACTAGGATGGATTGACCAGATGTTGAAGGATCATAATGTTAAACATGCTGTTATGACATTATTTGGCGAAGATATGAATGATATTAAATATTTTATTCAACATGGATGGAACAAGAACCTTGATAGTCATAAGCAACTTATCAAGAATCTTGTTTAAGGAAAGGTTATTACTCTGGAGCATATGGATAACAAGGATCAACTTATTAATGTAAGCGTGGGATTGGAACTTGTACAATTGAAGAGTTATAGAAATTACAATTATGGAGGAGTGCAACTGGTACTGCATCTTTCCTCTATGTTTTGATGCTTAGGAAGCCTAAATATGTTTTTATTTGATGGGACAAAAGATCTCTGCAAAATGCTGGTGACAACACCAAGGAGAGCATGAGGATCTTTGACAGGGTCAAGAGGTGGATGACCACCTGAACTTTGGTAAAGTTTGTTTCCATCAACTATGTGTGTTTCCAATTTGTTCTTTCAATTGTGTATATTGTATATGTGCAATATTTGTGCTTCCATGTGTATTTTGTGCCTCTGTGCATTATGTGTGCTTCCATTTTTGTTTACATTTACTCCAGTTTTGGCTAAAAAGAGGGAGTAAAGTGTTGGCGCATTCTGTGTGTCCTGATGTTATTAAACATGTCTTGACATGTTAATTAGCATACTATAGGATTGTGATACTGGTAAGGAGAGAGTGATAGTTATGGTTGCTTGTAGGATACAACTATTTTGGGGAGCATGATAGTCTGTCATGTTGGTTTGGAGTTGGAGCATCTGGTGAAGTTTGTGTGCATAGTGTCATATCTAATGTTCTGACATCTTTCCTGATGTGAGGAAATCCTGATGTGAGGAAATCCTGATGTGAGAAAATCCTTATGTGAGGCTAGTTTTATCTTTTGCTGCTGCTGCCTCTGATGTGTGAACTTGGGTAGTTCATATTTGGTGATTTAGGTTATTCCCTTGAGGGGGAGTCTTCATCATGTGTGACGGTGGGAGTATTGGACCTGTCTGATATGTCTAGCTCCTATGTTGTGGATGATTTGTGTTGTGTGATGTCAGACCATATGTCTGGACATGTGATCTTCTGAAGTTTTAAAGATAGTGATATGTAACTGCATGATGTCTTTGATACATTTTTTATAATTGCAGTTTATATCTCAAGGTTTATCATTCTTTGGTTATTTTAGCCAAAATTTTCCAAAGGGGGGATTGTTAGTTCCATGATTTTATGATTGGTTAAATTTTGGTAAAACACGGTTCTATACTGATGTTGAGCATGATGCCGTAACATCTTCATCAACTATCATAACAGTTTGACTATTATGTGTTTCAGCAAGATGTCAAAGACAAATGTCATGACATCCTGGACTATCTACAGTAGGCACTGCTGTTGTATATCTCTTGACATATTTGATTTGATTTGACGAGATCCTTTTGGATATACCTCATCATTATGCGTAGGTCAAGGAGATTATTTAGTAAAAAAGTGTAGATTTTGTTGGATTTCTTAAAAAGGATCTTGGAGACTTTTTAGGAATATTTAAAAAGATTTGTTCCTATTTTTATGAGAAGATCTTGTAGTTGTTTTAGAACGTGAAAATTAGATCTATTTGAAGAGTCCAAGCCCATACTGAAAGAGTATATAAATAAGGACTTGCTAGACCTAAAATAGCAAGAATTCACATAGAAGAAACCGTGTGTGCAACATAAGGTTTAGGGTTTTGGGAGTCTGTTAGGTTTTTAGTGTCTGTGTTCTTTGTGTGTCACTCATGTATCTTTGATGCATTGAATTGATTGTTTGTTTCTTGTTTATCAAGCTATTGTTCTCACCCACGAGCTTTTAAGCAAAGGGTTGAGTATTGTTCTTAGTTAAGAGTCTTAACTAAGTATTGTTTATTAGGAGTGTAATATTCTTTTGAGTTTAAGTTTAGTCACAAGGTTTGTGGCTGTGGGTATATCACCATGGTTATTGGAAGTGATAGGTTCTCATATCTAGGAGGTTCCTAGGTAGAAGTTGTACGATTTAGTGATTGGGAGAAAAGTTATAAAATGAGATTGTTTAGGCTTTTAATTAATACTCTATAGTGGATTTCCTTCCTGGCTTGGTAGCCCTAGAGTAGGTGACGTTGCACCAAACTTGGTTAACAATTAATTGTGTTATTTAAATTTATGTAATTTATCTTTCTACACAATCAACGATGGGTTTTTTGTCAACTGATGTTATAACATTTGTCCTAACATCGCATTTTGTGTTGAGACATCAGTCTTGACCTTTGTATTGCAAGTGCCGTAATTTCAATGTACAATGTTTTTGTTTCTGGAATCTGCAAAATATGGTTCTATGTTCTGTGATATGGTTCAGTAATACAAGTACATATAAACAGTACTAAAATAAATCTTATCCCCACAATTTTTTATACTTAAAACCGAGGTTAAAACATTGAACTATTACTTCATTTTTAGACAACACCAAGAGTTAATATTGGATGCACCATCCAGTTCTAAAAATAATAAAAATGCATATGTTAAGGATCTAACCCATGTACATATAACTGTATCCCTCATATTTTTAGTAACTGAGGGGTAAAGTGGTAGCTTTTCATGACACCCTTCGTTACCTTGCTTATGTATCCAATGTTAAGTGCATTTCACTTCCGAGGTTAAATGTGATTTTTGTAGTAATGTAACTTTTCTCAACTAGGTGAAAAGTTGTTCCCTTGTTTTTTTAGAAATTAAATGATATAATATTTGTGCATGGTTGGTAAAATGAACCATGATGAAAAGTCGCTCCATTTAACTTTAAACAAAATACATAATGAAATGTAGCCTCAATCGTTTCTTCTCCAACTCATACAAAGCAAGGAAAAGAAACACGAAACTCATAAAAAGGGTACATGAAGCTCATTTATTTAACTTTTTCACATTTCTGGTATGTGAAATATTTTCACTATCCATGTTACAACAATGTTGTTGTTGTTAAGACCCTAAACCATTGAGGTTTAATGTTGTTGTTGTTGTTAAGATCAATATTGAAGTTTTTATGTTGTTGTTGTTTAGATTGATATTGAAGTTTTTTTTGTTATTGTTTACATTGAGATTGAATATTATATATTGTTGTTTTGTTGAGATAAGTAAAATATTTATTGTTGATATTTTTGTTGTTATTGATATTGAAGGTTTTAATGTTCTTGTTTTAATGAGATTATGATTCTTGTCTTTATGTTGTTGTTTTTCTTAGATTGAGATACAATGTTATATGTTTTTGTTATTTTGATGTTAGTGTTATGACTTAGCAATGTTTTGATTGTATAAGGTGACTTAGAAAATTCTTGAACTTAGCAAAGTTTTTATTGAAGAAGCTTGATTTTACAAGGATTTTGACTTTCTTTTCAAAAAGTAATATGAAATCACATGTGTAGTGATGAAATTAGTCAACATTATACAATATGAATGTGACATGGTGAAATGGATAAAAACCTAACTGCATCACATAGAGATGAAATTGATGCAGATATAAGAAGATATAATTTGTGATATTGGAGAAGAATCTGATTGGAATGCCATGTTTATGATATTTTATGTAGTGACAACAAAGAGCCGTTATATAAGGGGTGTAAAAATTTTACACGATTGTCAGTAATGTTAAGATTGTTTAATCTGAAGGTAAAAATTCGGTGGACGGATAAAAGCTTCACTAAATTTCTTGAATTGTTGATAGAAATGCTTCTAGAAGGTAACATGTTATTAGACCGTAATTATGAGGTATATAAGGTATTGTTTCTAATGGGTTTAGATTATATAAAAATACATGCAAGTTGTAATGATTGCATATTATACATAAAAGAGTACTTTGAACATTTGCTTCTAATATATCTGATCAATCAAACCAAAACCAACCTGTTGTTTATTGATTTCGTTCGGTTTGGGATTTATTGAAAAAAGTGAAAATCCAATCCAAACCAATCCATATATTTTTTCATATTTTTGGGCATCACATTCTCTCAAAATCGAACTGAATCGACCCGTAAATACCCCTAGTCGCACTACAATTTGAAAGACAAAGGTGTTGATAATAATGAGGTCTTTCAGGCAAAGTTTGCGGTACCTACCAATAATTCCAAGGTTCAAGAGAATGTTATCAAATGTAAATAATGCAAAGATATTAAATGACATTCATATGAAAAAAAATGTGATGGAAATTTTTCCATGTATATGATTCCTTACAATGGAAGAAAAATGATTCATTGTATCCTGATTTTGGACACGAGACAAGAAAATTAGGCTTGGACTTGTTATCTATGATTATTTCGGGGGCCAAGTATACCATGAAATGATATAAATGTTTATATAATTCCGTTGATGGAAGATTTAAGAGTTTTAGGGAGGAAGGTGTTGATGTTGATGATGCATATTTGGGTAAAAAATTTAAGATGTGTGCCATGTTATTTTGCATAATTAAAAATTTCCTACATATGATGATTTGTATGGATAAAGTGTAAAGGGACATAAAGTGTGTCCTATGTGTGAATATAATATATGTTCTCACCAACTTCATAATGGAAAAAAAAACTATTTATCTAGGGCGTCAGAAATTTTTAAGACTCAATCATCCATAAGGTAGATTACGGAAGACTTTTAATAGAGAACATGAGTTTGATATCACTCCTAAGCTCTTAACTAGGGAGGAAATATATAAATGAAAATAACACATTGATATTTTATTTGGAAAGAACAAAAAAGGCCGCATGTAGAAAAATATATGGAAAAGAGGTCGGTGTTCTTTGATCTTCCAAATAGGTCTAACCCCAATGTAAGATATTATTTTGATGTGATACATGTGGAGAAAAATGTGTGTGATTTTTTGATTGGAATACTCTTAAACATTAAAGGAAATATAAAAGATGGTATAAATTCCTGTCTAGATATGTTTGTGCTAGGTATACAATAAGAGTTGGCCCAAAAAGAAATAGAAAAAAGAACATATATGCCTCTAGAATGTCACACTCTATCTAGAAAAGAAAAAAAATTGCAAGTCTTTACAGGATAAAAAAGTTCCCCAAGGATACTTATAAAATGTCAAAAAAAAACTTGTATGAATGAAATATCTCAAGGTAATTGACTTAAAATCTCATGATTGCCATGTCTTAACGCAGCAACTTCTACCAGTGGATACTTGTGGCATCTTAAAAAACATAAGGGTAATTATAACCTGATTGTTCTTATTCTTCAATTCTATATGTAATAAAGTATTTGATCCAAAAAAAATTAGATTAGTTAAAAGACGAAGATGAAATTATCTTGTGTCAATTGGAGATATATTTCCCTTAATCAATTTTTGACATTATGGTCCACTTATTTTTCATCTAGTAAGGGAAATAAAATTTTGTGGCCTAGTTTATTTAAGGTGGATATATATACTAGAGAGATACATGAAGATCTTTAAGGGTATATGAATAATCAACATTTTCATAAAGATTCAATAATTGAAAGGTACATCGCAGAAGAAGCTATTGAGTTTCGATCAAACTATTTATCTGAAGCAAAATCTATAGGAATTCTAAAGTCTTGTTATGGTGGAAGATATGAAGGTAGAGGTACTCAAGGTTTAAATGTTAAGTTAATGGCATGGGATATAGTTCTTCAAGGACATTTATATATACTAAGTAATGTGAATGAAGTTTAACCTTCCTTATCCTCTCATAAAAGACTTATTAAGGAAACACTCCCTCGAATGAGTGACAAGTTGTTGTTGAAAGAGAATAACAAGAGTTTGATAAATTAGTCTGATGAAAGAATTTCTAATGATGAGTTTATCTGGAACAACTAAATGGATGTCATAAATTCCCAAAATTTAACATAATAACTTGAATTGCATTCAAAATTATTAAAATTTCCTTTTATAAAAAATCAACGGATGATCGTAGTACAATGAAAGTTTCCATATGTAAAAGTATAGTCACAAGGAAAACCAACAAAATATATTATCCTCCCACTTCATAAATTATGAATAAAAAACGTATAAATGATAACTAACACTAAGAAATAACATTAAAATAAAAATAGAGAAATTATTTTTAAGATAAAATTTGATTGTTAAACCCTTATGTTGTGCAATATATATGTACTTCCGCAGTTCACGGCAAAATCACCGTAGTGTGGCTTCATTTTATGAGAATTTTGATAAGTGTAGATTTATGTTAAAAATGTCGGCATTTATTAACTTATTTCTCAAGTAGTTCATATAAAAACCCTTAATTTATTTATAAAAATTAAGAAATTATATATTTTGACTTTTCTAGTATGTATTAATCAAAAATAGGTTAGAAGAACATAAAAACCACGATTTAACACACCGAAACCAAGTCAAAGTAAAAACATGAAGAAACTAGGATCACTAGACCCAACATAGGCGTGCTAGGGGAAGGATGGCAAATCCATATGGCACAACTAATTGTAATTAACTCATGGTAAATCAAGGGTTAGCTCGCTAGTCAAAAGGGTGGTGCACCAGGTGAGAAAGGGCATCTAGAGCCACATGGAAAAGTGTAGCGGTAGAATTGTTGAGACTAAGCCATTGGATTGACTTAACTCGCAAAACCACTGAAAGTTGCCACGACACTTTTATTTTATCCAAAGAAATGGAAAAAGAGTGAATAAACACAAAGTAAAATAGATATCAAGGTAATTGGGTTGGTTATGCAAAGGGAAGGTATTAGCACCCTAAACATCTATGGTACTCTACAGGAACCTCTTTGAAAATCTGGGTATTTTGGTTAAAGAAATATTTACAAAATAATATTGTGGAGATGAGAAAAGAAGTGGTTTTTGTAATTTTTGCACCTGCCGCTGTTGTGAACCTTTTGTGCCTACCTGCCACCTTTCGTGCATCTGGAGATCATGACACTCGTATTTCTTATAAAAAAATTTTAAAAAGTTTTGTGTGTTGGTTAATTTTAAGAAAAATGTTTTAAAGAGAAAATCCAAAGCGACAAAAAATTTGAATGAGGTTAATAACTTTTAGTCCTTCAAAAAAGATATTAAAGTATGATTAAATGGATTAGAATTTTATTAAGAAAAAAGGTTTATGAAAATGCATGAACCTAAGTCCAAGTTTATTATGAAAGTGGTTCAAGTTAGAAAATAAGAATCCTTTGAAAAATGGAAAAGATTTTGAAAATTAAATAAGAGTAGGAGGAGATGAAGAGACTATCCTAAAGCATAAAGTAAAAGCTAAGGTAAGGAAAGGTCTAACCAAATAAGAAGCCAACACTTGACATTATGAAGTCAATGTAGAATTCCCATTTTTTGGATTAAAAGCCACAAGTAGCAAATAAACCAAGAGAATACCAATCATCCATGTGAAATTAACACAAAAAAATAAGTATCAAAGAAACCCCGGGATTTTAAAATCTAAAGCAAGGTCTTCAATATTGAGCCATATGCCATATAGATCACTTAAGGCCATCAGAATAACACCTACACACAGAAGATTTCCCAATACAAGCAAGATACAAGGTCCAAAGGTCTCAAAGTCTCAAAGTATCAAAGCTTCTAATCCTAAGTCCAAGAGGTCCATAACTCAAATGTGCCAAAGATACTAGCCAATAGTCCAAGAAAGAGCCTTGAGTCTTTTAATGTTCAAGTTGGATTATTAATGAGTTAAACAAAAAAAAAACGAGTCCAAGTGGACAAAGGAAAAAGTGCATAAACATAAACATATGTCCAAGTGGACAAAGGGAAAAATGCGGAATCATAAACAAGTTGTGTGAAATGTAAATGCAAAAGATAAAAGTGCACAAAAATAAAAGCATAAAGGTAAATGCATAAAGATAAAGACATAAAGTATAGTTAATTGTCAATGTTTAGTAAGTTAATTGATAATAGTCACAAGGTATGATCAACGATGATTGAATGATGATCTTAGACCAAGGATAATGAAAACTTATTAGAGGATTGATAAAATGAAAGACTCATAACAACAAGTTCATAGGCATTGGACTAAAGATGACCAATAAACCATACTTGGAATTACAAATATAAATTTTGGATAATGAATGATCATTTTTTAAATCGGGACAAATTTAGCGTTATGTTAAGCAATCGTAAGTGCACTTATGTAAATATTGCACCTATTTTTAGATCGGTCATTGACAATGTATGTACCATACATGTTAGAGACATGGTAGAAACGAAGCTCCTAAAACATGTAGCACAAGTAAAAACAAGATTAAATAAAAAGGGATGAAGAAGAGATGAAATCCATAATAAATGATTAATGATGATTGAAGATTGAACTTAGGTCAAAGTTGATGAAGACTTGGTAGAGGATTGATAAAATCAAAGCCTTCTAACAACAAGCTTCAAAGGTTTTAAACCATGGTTCAATAATCAATCATACTTGGACAAGTTCAAACATAAAGCTTGGGCCACTAATGATCACTTAAAAAGGAAAGAAGAAAAGGGATGAGATGAAGAGGGAAAAAGGAATGGAGTAGAGATAGACAAAGGTTAAATCTCACATTTGAACAAAGGGATTAATCAAGCTATTATTAAAATCATTCATCCATTTTGGCGGAGTTAAACTCCACACCCAAGATCCGATTATGTCAATGGAGCCTAATATTAAAATTCAGATGGTCTAAAATCAACCAGAATATATACAAAAATAAAATTTCAAAAAACTAAAATAAGAAAAAGGTTTTAAAATGGTTTTAAATTAAGAATAAAAGTAAAAAAAAATAAAACTATATTCAAATCTTCAAATACATGATATTCAGAGGCATAGAAAAATCAGGATACCTCAAAGTATATTTACAAATTTTTTCAACATTTTTAAAAGTCATAAACTAATTTAAAAAAATACAAAAACACCTTAAAAGAATCAAAAATAGATGAAAAATAGAAAACTAAAATATAAAATTCCAATAAAATCACCATAGGCGTGAAACCATCATTGGATCATATTTTATTTTGTTTTTAATTTTAAAATATTTAAAAAATATTTTCAAACAATTAAAACAAAGTGAAAATTATAAGAAATATTAAATCACAATAAATTTGTGAAAAAACATGGATCAGAAAGAGAAAATTCAAACAAAATTTTAGAAATTATTTTGGTGTTTTTTTAATAAAAAATTAAAGAGATATTGATTTTTGAAATTAAAATTAATATTAAAATAAAATTTATAAAATAAAACAAATCAGAAATACCTGAGGCATCAGATCTGAGCTCATTAATTGAGCTGGCAGATCTGAAGGCCATAACGCGCACTTCCAGCACGAGCTTAAGTCAACTAGCACGCGTTTGAGTCAAAAAATTCCAACCAACGAAATTAAAACAAATGGCGTGTCTTCATTGGTTGAAGATGACATATTGGTCATCTTCAATCTCCAAACGCCTGCAACTAGGGCAGAACAAGGATTTTTCAATCCGTAAATTTATGCTTTGATAGTGGTACAATTAGATGCTTCTATTCAAGACGATCTCAATCATATGCTCGCGGAAAATTTATTTAAATAACAGCTCAATCATTTTGGAAATTATCAGAGAGAAAATGCAAAACAAAATTTGAAAATTCAAGCTTAAATCACCATAAAATTAAAACAAGAAGAAGCATAAGCTTCAGAGAAGAAGGGACTATATTCTAACAATTTATTTGAGACGATTTAGTTGAGAAATCTACTTGAATGAAACTTAACTTTTAAGGTCTAAAACTGAACTTCTGTAGCTTGACTTTTTGCTCGAATTGCTTGGCTTTTATTGTGAAAAGTTTGTATGATGATCAAGAATGAAGAATCTGGGGCAAGTTTGGAGAAAGAAGGATTGGAAATAAGAAAATTAAATTCAAGCTCAAGAGTTCGTATGGGATCTAGGCAGGGATTATCTGGCTATCAAAAGCTTGGGAATGAGAGGAATATGATACTCTATTTATAGGAGAATGAATGGTGAGCTCATATGTGTGAAATGATAAGAAATAGTTGGTATTCTTGTGAGATTGCAAGTATGAGAAGTGTGACTTGTAATTGCTCAATACTCAGACAGATGATGTGTTTAGATGCTTAAACAAGTCTAAGAAAGTTTGTTAAGCATGTTTATATCAAAAACATGCATCAATTTGGTCATCAGAAGTTACAGTAACCAATTTGCAATCTGACTAGAAGTGAAAACTCAGTTTCAAATGTCCATCTTCAAATCCATGGTGCAACTCACCCACGAGGCTTCATGGCATGATTCTTGATGCATTGGAAAGACTTCATCACAAAGTTTACAATGTGCCAAGAAAGTATCCATTTGGACATTCGAGCACAAAGTTATGTCCATTTGAAATCATGGAAAATAAACTGATTTTGACACTTAGAAAAAATTTCTAAGTGTAGAGTTTCAAGATGACCTATAACCTTTTCCAAAGTTACATGGCCTTCCACTCAAAATTAGATCTTCATCCTTGAAGCTCAAATAAAGTAGACTCTTCAAATGGAATTGTGAAATTGAGATCATTCAAAAATCATAAAAATGAGGGAGTTATGGTATTTGGAAGTTGGTGAAAATTTCGTGAGAAGCCCATAAATAACCTGTAATGTTTTCAACAAATACATAACTTTCTACACCTTTTTAGATCTTGATCTTTGAATCAAAGTTTTAGTAGACATACTCAAGTTTATTGTGAAAAAATAATGAACTCAAAGAGGTAAAAATTTACCAAGTTATGATCTTTGGAAGTCAAATCAAAGAATTCAATGGCTTTTCAAATTACTTGTAATCTTCTTCAAACTTAAATGATCTTCCTTGCACAATTATCCCTAGATCTCCGAAGAGAAGTTGTTAATGATTCTTTCAATAGAATCATAGCTATGGAATCAATTTAAAATATCAAAATTTGGGCAAGATATGGTATTGGGAATTTCACAAACCCTCACTGAAAGATTACAAAAGTGACTTGTAACATTCTTCAACTTTTGATGATTTACTTTGCACAATTGGATCTTGTCATGTAAAGAGAATTTGTTGGTAATGATGATAAGAGTCCATGGAAAAAAGAAACACCTCAAAATATTGAAAATTGAGATAATTATGCACTTTTGACCATAGAATCAAGGACTTGCTAAATTAGGTCAAACCACTTGGATCACTTTTAAATTCTTTGAACTTTTTTCTTGCAAATTAAAGCATGATAGATCATATTATACCTTGAAATAATGTTAAATTAAATCACACTTTATGTAGAGGCTCAATGCTTGATGAAATTTGTTGAAGAAGGCATGGAAATAAACACATGAACCTATTAAGTTTCTTGATGGATTCAACAACCAACTTTGAGACAATCTTGATCAAATAATCTTGAGAGAGTCCTCAAACCAAAAAAAATTGGTTTCACAACCATAGCCTTGAAGTTCAACTATTTAAAATCCACTAAATAGCCAGATGATTGAGGATCATCCTTCAAAACCATAGCTTAGGAGGTGAGAGAGATGTACTTGGTTCAATACCTGAAATGTACAAAGCATAGAGAAGAAACATACACATTTTTTTGGATTTTGGTTAGAGGTTAACAAACACAAAATACATATGAAAGATATACAAATCAAGGTGCTTGGTGATCCCTCAAGAGAAAACATAAAGATAAGAGAGAGTAGAAGATATAACAAACCCTAATGTATGATCTTGATGTGTTGTGATGATATGAAGTAATGAGGGATCTTAGGGATAAAAATTGGGGTTTAAAAAAACATGCAAGAATTTCTTACTTAGGAAGAAAAACAAGTTTGGAAGAGCAGGTCTGAGTAGGGTATGTGTGTTAGGCGAGAAGGAAGTGCGACCAACGAGAAGTCCATACTTTTTTCTATAAACCACTATGCTAAATAAGAACTTAGACAACTCTTTTATATATCCTAGACATTACTTTTAAGTGTTTTCTATTTTGGCGCTGCTGTAGGTATAGACATCGCTTATTTTTAATTTATAAGCGTTGACTTAAGTTGACTATAGGAACCGCTTTATGTTAAAAGTGTTGGTGTAAATCCTCTTAAGGAAGCACTTTCGGATAAAAGTGATGGCATAAGAAGTCATTAGGCAACACTTTTTGATAAAAGTGTTGGCTTAAGTGCTTTTTAGACAACACTATCATTTAAAAGCACTAGCGTAAGACATCATTAGGAAACTCTCTTTGATAAAAGTGTTGGCTTAAGTGCTCTTTAGGCAACACTTTTTTTTTATAAAAGCACTCGCGTAAGTCGTTTTAGGCAACACTTTTTATAAAAAGTGTTGTCGTAAGTCTCTTTAGACACCATTTTATTAAACTTTCTTATAAAAGTGTTGGTGTCGGGCATCATTAGGCAGAAGATTCTCATAAAAGAGTTATCGTAATAAACGTATTTTGTATATACTTTAAGCAACACATATTCTCTTGATTTATATACTTATAAGACAATCTAAAGGGATTAGGCAATGAATACTCATAATTATTTTTTCAACATCAAATTTGTGTTTAAATTTTAATAATCATAGAATAATAATATATTGTGATCAATAAGAACTATATTACACAAAAATACAATAAGAACCTTTTTAAAGTAATTGAAATTTTCATAAACTTCATAATCCCTCGAATATAAATTCAGAAGTACATATATGCAAAACTGTGATAACCTATATCTTTTAAAAATTACTCTAATATTAGATATATGCTTGTCCAAACTATGTCATCTTCTAAATCTTTCATTTTTATGTATCCTACACATAAAACATTTAAATAATCTTTCCACCAAGACATTACTTAGAAAATATTAAAATAAACTTGTTAAAATAGTAATAAAAGATTTTAATTAATGAAACTAAATGACATATCAAATTCCTAAGCGGAAAACACCCGCAATTCTAAAGTAGTCGAAGGATAATAAATCTATAAACTTAAAAGAAAATGCGATTGATTTATTACTAGAAAAATATTTCCCTTGCCTTTTTATTTCATAAGAAAACCCTTCTTGTTCGCGATCGAGCAACAAACAAAATATCAATCATTCTAGAAACTTCATACTTACACCTAAAATGTTGGTTCTAAGGGGTCAACTCACCTAATCCACAACCTTATAAGAAAAAATCAAAAAAGCAATTAAAAATTCTAAAAGCATGAATACACAATTTATTTATCCAAAATCTTGATTCTCCATCACATTTAAAGATTATCACGAGCAAGATCATATTTTTTCATGCATTCATAAATTAACTCGCGTCCACGCGCAAAATTTTCACTCCCTTTACTCGTCGTCGTCATCGAATTGATTTATTATCAATAATTTATGAATGAACTAATAATATAATATTAAAATATAAAAAAAAAACAGGAAATTTCAAAATTAAATAAAATAAAATTATCGAAATCCACAACTTAGACTAGATGAATATATCAGTTATGTTCATCCAATCATTTTAGTATTGATTTCGTATAAATCGAAATTGCGGTGATGAAGATAAGAACAAAACAATGGTGTTTTTTGAATTGAGAAAAATATATTTTAAATGATGTAAAAGAAAGATGAAAAATAAAATGAATAAAAAAAATTAACTAGTTAATTAATTGACATTACTTACTGAAATTTTGGACGAAAGGAAGAATATTTTTTTGACTACTGATTTTATTCCAAAACCAAATATTCCTTCATTCTTAAACCGCCTTGTATTGTTCCACCCACTTTCTCTAATTAATTTCAAAGAACCTACACTTATTGTGCTCTAATTCATTAGGATTTTCTTTTTTCTTTTTCCCTTTTTTATTTGTTGTTAGTTAATTGAATTATAAATGTAGCCTATTTTTTTAGTTGCTAACACCCCCTTTATTTCTATCACTTTCTGCAATTAAATTACACACTTTCACTTATTTATACTATTCACTTATAAATAAAATAGTATTTATTAAAGTAATTATATTTAAATAATATCATATTTATAAAGTTATCAAAATATTAAATTAACAAATACAATATTAACACTTTAAGAACATACCTTTTAAAATATAATTAGTGATATTTTTGAAATTTCTAATGATAATTATTTTATTATATTGAAATTTTGTCACTTGCAATACAGATATTAAGACTGACGTTCCAACACCACACAATATCAAGATAGATGTTAAAACATCCTTTATTGACAGAAAACACTTTTACCATAATAGAGATTATGCAGAATTTAAATTGCAGAAGATAAAAGACACAATCAACTGTTAACTCAACCCTAATTTACAATTTATTGTCTAATCACTACCTTGTGCAACTTCTACTTAGAAACCTTATAGATATGAGATTCCCCTCTCACTTCTAATCACCTCAGTGATACCTATAGTCATAAACCCGTGACTAGAATTAAAATAACCAAATAGAAGATTACACTTCAAATACAATACTTATTTTTTTTCTTAAAAGCTCATGAGTAAATACAATACTTAGTTTTTCATAAAAGCTTCAAACTAAGAAAAATCAGTCAACCTCAATGTATTAAAGATACATGAGTGACATACAAAGAACTTACGAAAATTCTAAAGACTCCCAAACCTCTAAGCCTTTATAGACCCACAGTTTCTTCAATGCGAATGGTTGTTATTTTAGGTTTAGAAAATCCTTATTTATAGACTCTTGCAGAACAAGTTTGCATTCTTCAAAACAAATTCAATCTTCAGTTTTAAATTAGCAGCAAGATCTTCACACAAAAATAGGAACAAATCTTTAATGTTTTCTAAAAAGTCTCCAAGATTCTTTTTATGAAATCAAATTAAATATGAACTTGTTCCTAATAAAATCTCTTGAACCTAAATAAATAAATATATCTAAAAGGATGTCAAAAAAATCAAACCAAATATGTCAAGAGATATAACAGCAACACACGTTGATCAATAGACCAAGATGTCAAGACATCTAGCTCAACATCTGTCTGGTATACATGATAGAAGAACCTATCATGAGAGTTGGTCTAGATGTTGTGACATCTTTCTCAATATCAGTTCAGAACCATGTTTTAGCAAAATTATGCCAATCATAATATCATGGATCTAAAAATCTCCCCTTTTGGCAAATTTTGGCTAAAACAACCTTAGCACTGTTATTCTGGAGAGAGGAATAAAACCACCATAAAACACAAGCTACATGCAAACATGTAAACTTTGTACAAACTGCAATTGTCGCACTGTATGTGAAAATATAGCGGTAAAATTTGAGACTAAGCCATTATTATTGCGCCTGCCGCGGTTGCGAACCTTTGTGCCTACGTACCCCCTTCGTGTAATAAGGGATCAGTACACTGTTCATCTAGAAAAGAATAAAACTGGATGTGTTGATTGATTTTAATTGAAAAGACAAGTCATCGATTTTAGGATAAAAATCTCAACTAATCATCCACAAGGTGTGAGAGAGATGGACCGTGCATCCACATGAGGAGGGTTGGGAAACGCCTCTGACACTCAAGTGGAAAAATTGACACCTTTATAATCATGGGGATAGGAGGATGATATCTCGACTATAAATGAATCATGTCTAATCTTAAAGGTTTTAAAGGGAAAATGTGCTCGAGCACACAAATTTTTTTGAATGATTTAAATGTTTTAGTCTTTTTGAAAGTGTTTGAGATAAGTACGATACTAAAGTCTATAACATGAAAGAATTTTGAATGGTCGAGTCAGGCGCCTCGTTCCAAAGAACTCCATATATGCTTAAGACTCATGGCGTATTTGAAGATACCATATTTATTAAGTGTTTTTGAGTTTTGAATAAGAAAAGAAGATTGGGAAAAAAGTCGCTTGACAAAATCAAGGTTTATTATGAAAGCGATTAAAGTAAAAAAAAACAAGAAGGTTTTGAAAAAGATGAGAATGTTTTGAAATTGAAGAATGAGAGAAGATGAAAAGACTATCCTATGTACATGAAAGTAAAAGCTAAGGTAAAAAAAGTTTCACCAACTATGTGTGTTCCCAATTTGTTCTTTCAATTGTGTATATTGTATATGTGCAATATTTGTGCTTCCATGTGTATTTTGTGCCTCTGCGCATTATGTGTGCTTCCAGTTTTGTTTACATTTACTCCAGTTTTGGCTAAAAAGAGGGAGTAAAGTGTTGGTGTATTATGTGTGTCCCGGTATTATTAAACATGTCTTGACATGTTAATTAGCATACTATAGGATTGTGCTACTGGTAAAGAGAGAGTGATAGTTATGGTTGCTTGCTGGATACAACTATTTTGGGGGAGCATGATAGTCTGTCATTTTGGTTTGGAGTTGGAGCATGTGGTGAAGTTTGTGTGCATAGTGTCTTATCTAATGTTCTGACATCTTTCCTGATGTGAGGAAATCCTGATGTGAGGAAATTGTGATGTGAGGAAGTACTGATGTGAGAAAATCCTTATGTGAGGCTAGTTTTATCTTTTGCTGCTGCTGCTGCCTCTGATGTGTGAACTTGGGTAGTTCATATTCAGTGATTTAGGTTATTCCATTGAGGGGGAGTCTTCATCATGTGTGACGGGGTGAGTATTGGACCTGTCTGATATGTCTAGCTCCTATGTTGTGGATGAGTTGTGTTGTATGAATCCAGACCATATGTCTGGACATGTGATGTTCTGAAGTTTTGAAGATAGTGATATGTAACTGCATGAAGTCTTTGATACATTTTTATAATTGCAGTTTATATCTCAAGGTTTATCATGCTTTAGTTATTTTAGCCAAAATTTTCCAAAGGGGGGATTGTTAGTTCCATGGTTTTATGATTGGTTAAATTTTGGTAAAACACGGTTCTATACTGATGTTGAGCAAGATGCCGTAACATCTTCATCAACTATCATAACAATTTGACTATTATGTGTTTCAACAAGATGTCAAAGACAAATGTCATGACATCTTGGACTATGTACAGTAGGCACTGCTATTGTATATCTCTTGACATATTTGATTTGATTTGACGAGATCCTTTTGGATATACCTCATCATTATGCGTAGGTCAAGGAGATTATTTAGTAAAAAAGTGTAGATTTTATCGGATTTCTTAAAAAGGATCTTGGAGACTTTTTAGGAATATTTAAAAAGATTTGTTCCTATTTTTATGAGAAGATCTTGCAGTTGTTTTAGAACGTGAAAATTAGATCTATTTGAAGAGTCCAAGCCCATACTGCAAGAGTATATAAATAAGGACTTTCTAGACCTAAAATAGCAAGCATCCACATAGAAGAAACCGTGTGTGCAACATAAGGTTTAGGGTTTAGGGAGTCTGTTAGGTTTTTAGTGTTTGTGTTCTTTGTGTGTCACTCATGTATCTTTGATGCATTGAATTGATTGTTTGTTTCTTGTTTATCAAGATATTGTTCTCACCCACGAGCTTTTAAGCAAAGGGTTGAGTATTGTTCTTAGTTAAGAGTCTTAACTAAGTATTGTTTATTGGGAGTGTAATATTCTTTTGAGTTTAAGTCTAGTCACAAGGTTTGTGACTGTGGGTATATCACCATGGTTATTGGAAGTGATAGGTTCTCATATCTAGGAGGTTCCTAGGTAGAAGTTGCATGATTTAGTGATTGGGAGAAAATTTATAAAATGAGATTGCTTAGGCTTTTAACTAATACTCTATAGTGGATTTCCTTCCTGGCTTGGTAGCCCTAGAGTAGGTGACATTGCACCAAACTGGGTTAACAATTGATTGTGTTATTTAAATTTATGTAATTTATCTTTCTACACAATCAACGATGTGTTTTTTGTCAACTGATGTTATAACATTTGTCCTAACATCGTGTTTTGTGTTGAGACATCAATCTTGACCTTTGAATTGCAAGTACCGTAATTTCAATGTACATTGTTTTTGTTTCTGGAATCTGTAAAATATGGTTCTATGTTCTGTGATATGGTTCAGTAATACAAGTACATATAAACAGTACTAAAATAAATCTTATCCCCTCAATTTTTTTAACTTAAAACTGAGGTTAAAACATTGAGCTATTACTTCATTTTTACACAACACCAAGAGTTAATATTGGATGCACCATCCAGTTCTAAAAATAATATAAATGCATATGTTAAGGATCTAACCCATGTACATATAATTGTATCCCTCATATTTTTAATAACTGAGGGGTAAAATGGTAGCTTTTCATGACACCCTTCGTTACCTCGCTTATGCAGCCAATGTTAAGTGCATTTCACTTCCGAGGTTAAATGTGATTTTTGTAGAAATGTAACTTTTCTCAATTAGGTGAAAAGTTGTTCCCTTGTTTTTTTAGAAATTAAATGATATAATATTTTTGCATGGTTGGTAAAATGAACCATGATGAAAAGTCGCTCCATTTAACGTTAAACATAATACATATTGAAATGTAGCCTCAATTGTTTCTTCTCCAACTCATACAAAGCAAGGAAAAGAAACATGAAACTCATAAAAAGTGTACATGAAGCTCATTTATTTAACTTTTTCACATTTCTGGTACGTGAAATATTTCCACTATCCATGTTACAACAATGTTGTTGTTGTTGTTAAGACCCTAAACCATTGAGGTTTAATGTTATTGTTGTTGTTAAGATCGATATTGAAGTTTTTATGTTGTTGTTGTTTAGATTGATATTGAAGTTTTTTTGTTATTGTTTACATTGAGATTGAATATTATATATTGTTGTTTTGTTGAGATAAGTAAAAGATTTATTGTTGATATTTTTGTTGTTATTAATATTGAAGGTTTTAATGTTCTTGTTTTAGTGAGATTATGATTCTTGTCTTTATGTTGTTGTTTTTCTTAGATTGAGATACAATATTATATGTTTTAGTTATTTTGATGTTAGTGTTATGACTTAGCAATGTTTTGATTGTATAAGGTGACTTAGCAAATTATTGAACTTAGCAAAGTTTTTATTCAAGAAGCTTGATTTTACAAGGATTTTGACTTTCTTTTCAAAAAGTAATATGAAATCACCTGTGTAGTGATGAAATTAGTCAACATTATACAATATGAATGTGACATGGTGAAATGGATAAAAACCAAACTGCATCACATAGAGATGAAATTGATGCAGATATAAGAAGATATAATCTGTGATATTGGAGAAGAATCTCATTGGAAAGCCATGTTTATGATATTTTATGTAGTGACAAGGAAGAGCCGTTATATAAGGGGTACAAAATTTTTACACGATTGTCAGCAATGTTAAGATTGTTTAATCTAAAGGCAAAAAGTGGGTGGACGGATAAAAGCTTCACTAAATTTCTTGAATTGTTGATAGAAATGCTTCTAGAAGGTAACATGTTATTGGACCGTAATTATGAGGTCAATAAGATATTTTTTCTAATGGGTTTAGATTATAAAAAAATACATGCAAGCTGTAATGATTGCATATTATACATAAAAGAGTACTTTGAACATTTGCCTCTAATATATCTGATCAATAAAAACAAAACCAACCTGTTTATTGATTCCGTTCGGTTTGGGCTTTATTGAAAAAAGTGAAAATATAATCCAAACCAATCCATATATTTTTTCATATTTTTGGGCATCACATTCTCTCAAAATCGAACCGAATCGGCCCGTGAATACCCCTAGTCGCACTACAATTTGAAAGACAATGGCGTTGATAATGATGAGGTCTTTCTCCCAAAGTTTGTGGTACCTACCAATAATTCCAAGGTTCAAGAAAATGTTTTCAAATGTAAATAATGCAAATATATTAAATGACATTCATATGAAATAAAATGTGATGGAAATTTTTCCATGTATACTATTCCTTACAATGGAAGAAAAATGATTCGTTGTATCCTGATTTTGGACATGAGACAAGAAAATTAGGCTTGGACTTGTTATCTATCATTATTTCGGGGGCCAAGTCTACCATGAAATGATATAAATGTTTATATAATTCCATTGATGGAAGATTTAAGAGTTTTAGGGAGGAAGGTGTTGATGTTGATGATGCATATTTGGGTAAAAAATTTGAGATGTGTGCCATGTTATTTTGTATAATTAAAAATTTCCTACATATGATAATTTGTATGGATAAAGTGTAAAGGGACATAAAGTGTGTCCTATGTGTGAATATAATATATGTTCTCACAAACTTCATAATGGAAAAAAACTATTTACCTAGGGCGTCAGAAATTTTTAAGACTCAATCATCCATAACGTAGATTGCGGAAGACTTTTAATAGAGAACATGAGTTTGATACCACTCCTAAGCTCTTAACTAGGGGGTAAATATATAAATGACAATAACCCATTGATATTGTCTTTGGAAAGAACAAAAAAGGACGCATGTAGAAAAATATATGGAAAAGAGGTTGGTGTTCTTTGATCTTCCAAATAGGTCTAACCCCAATGTAAGATATTATTTTGATGTGATACATGTGGAGAAAAATGTGTGTGATTTTTTGATTGGAATACTCTTAAACATTAAAGGAAATATAAAAGATGGTATAAATTCCTGTCTAGATATGTTTGTGAGGTATACAATAAGAGTTGGCCCAAAAAGAAATAGAAAAAAGAACATATATGCCTCTAGAATGTCACACTCTATCTAGAAAAGAAAAAACATTGCAAGTCTTTGCAGGATAAAAAAGTTCCCCAAGGATACTTATAAAATGTCAAAAAAAAACTTGTATCAATGAAATATCTCAAGGTAATTGACTTAAAATCTCATGATTGTCATGTCTTAATGCAATAACTTCTACCAGTGGATACTTGTGGCATCTTAAAAAACATAAGGGTAATTATAACCTGATTGTTCTTATTCTTCAATTCTATATGTTAAAAGGCGAAGATGAAATTATCTTGTGTCAATTGGAGATATATTTCCCTTCGTCAATTTTTGACATTATGGTCCACTTAATTTTTCATCTAGTAAGGGAAATAAAATTTGGTGGCCTAGTTTATTTAAGGTGGATATATATACTAGAGAGATACATGAAGATCTTTAAGGGTATATGAATAATCAACATTTTCATAAAGATTCAATAATTGAAAGGTACATCACAGAAGAAGCTATTGAGTTTCGATCAAACTACTTATCTGAAGCAAAATCTATAGGAATTCTAAAGTCTTGTTATGGTGGAAGATATGAAGGTAGAGGTACTCAAGGTTTAAATGTTAAGTTAATGGCATGGGATATAGTTCTTCAAGGACATTTATATATACTAAGTAATGTGAATGAAGTTCAACCATCCTTATCCTCTCATAAAAGACTTATTAAGGAAACACTCCCTAGAATGAGTGACAAGTTGTTGTTGAAAGAGAATAACAAGAGTTTGATAAATTAGTCTGATGAAAGAATTTCTAATGATTAGTTTATATGGGACAACTAAATGGATGTCATACATTCCCAAAATTTAACATAATAACTTGAATTGCATTCAAAATTATTAAAATTTCCTTTTATAAAAAATCAACGGATGATCGTAGTACAATGAAAGTTTCCATATGTAAAAGTATAGTCACAAGGAAAACCAACAAAATCTATTATCCTCCCACTTCATAAATTATGAAGAAAAAACGTATAAATGATAACTAACACTAAGAAATAACATTAAAATAAAAAATATAGAAATTATTTTTAAGATAAAATTTGATTGTTAAACCCTTGTGTTATGCAATATATATGTACTTCCGCCGTTCACGGAAAAATCACTGTAGCGTGGCTTCATTTTATGAGAATTCTGATAAGTGTAGATTTATGTTAAAAATGTCGGCATTTATTAACTTATTTCTCAAGTAGTTGATATAAAAACCCTTAATTTATTTATAAAAATTAAGAAATTATATATTTGGACTTTTCTAGTATGTATTAATCAAAAATAGGTGAGAAGAACATAAAAACCACGATTTAACACACAAAAACCAAGTCAAAGTAAAAACATGAAGAAACTAGGATCGCTAGACCCAACATGGGTGTGCTAGGGGAAGGATGGCATATCCATATGGCACAACTAATTGTAACTAACTCATGGTAAATCAAGGGTTAGCTCGCTAGTCAAAAGGGTGGTGCACCGGGTGAGAAAGGGCGTCTAGAGCCACATGGAAAAGTGTAGCGGTAGAATTGTTGAGACTAAGCCATTGGATTGAATTAACTCGCAAAACCACTAAATGTTGCCACGACACTTTTATTTTATCCAAATTGATGGAAAAAGAGTTAATAAACCCAAAGTAAAATAGATATCAAGGTAATTGGGTTTGTTATGCAAAGGGAATGTATTAGCACCCTAAACATCTATGGTACTCCACAGGAACCTCTTTGAAAATCTGGGTATTTTGGTTAAAGAAATATTTACAAAATAATATTGTGGAGATGAGAAAAGAAGTGGTTTTTGAAATTTTTGCACCTGTCGCTGTTGTGAACCTTTTGTTCCTACCTGCCACCATTCGTGCATCTAGAGATCATGGCACTCGTAGTTCTTATAAAAAATTTTAAAAAGTTTTGTGTGATGGTTAATTTTAAGAAAAATGTTTTAAAGAGAAAAGCCAAAGCGACAAAAAATTTGAATGAGGTTAATAACTTTTAGTCCTTCAAAAAAGATTAAAGTATGATTAAATGGATTAGAATTTCATTAAGAAAAAAGGTTTATGAAAATGCATGAACCTAAGTCCAAGTTTATTATGAAAGTGGTTCAAGTTAGAAAATAAGAATCCTTTGAAAAAGGGAGAAGATTTTGAAAATTAAATAAGAGTAGGAGGAGATGAAGAAACTATCCTAAAGCATAAAGTAAAAGCTAAGGTAAGGAAAGGTCTAACCAAATAAGAAGCCAACACTTGACATTATGAAGTCAATGTAGAATTCCCATTTTTTGGATTAAAAGCCACAAGTAGAAAATAGACCAAGAGCATACCAATCATCCATGTGAAATTAAATCACAAACAAATAAGTATCAAAGAAACCCCGGGATTTTAAAATCTAAAGCAAGGTCTTCAATATTGAGCCATATGCCATATAGATCACTTAAGGCCAACAAAATAACACCTGCACACAGAATATTTCCCAATACAAGCAAGATACAAGGTCCAAAGGTCTCAAAGTCTCAAAGTATCAAAGCTTCTAATCCTAAGTCCAAGAGGTCCATAAATAAAATATTCCAAAGATACTAGCCAATAGTCCAAGAAAGAGCCTTGAGTCTTTTAATGTTCAATTTGGATTATTAATGAGTTTAACAAAAAAAATAAGAGTCCAAGTGGACACAGGAAAAAGTGCATAAACATAAACATATGTCCAAGTGGACAAAGGGAAAAATGCGGAATCATAAACAAGTTGTGTGAAATGTAAATGCAAAAGATAAAAGTGCACAAAAATAAAAGCATAAAGGTAAAGGCATAAAGATAAAGACATAAAGTAAAGTTAATTGTCAATGTTTATTAATTTAAATGATAATAGTCACAAGGTCTGATCAACGATGATTGAATGATGATCTTAGACCAAAGATAATGAAAACTCATTAGAGAATTGATAAAATGAAAGACTCCTAACAACAAGTTTCATAGGTATTGGACTAAAGATGACCAATAAACTATACTTGGACTTAAAAATATAAAGTTTAGACCATGAATGATCATTTTTTGAATCGGGACTAATTTAGCGTTATGTTAAGCAACCGTAAGTGCACTTATGTAGATATCACACCTATTTTGAGGTCGGTCATTGACAATGTATGTACCATACATGTTAGAGACATGGTAGAAACGAAGCTCCTAAAACATGTAGCACAAGTAAAAACAAGAGTAAATAAAAAGGGATGAAGAAGAGATGAATTCCATAATAAATGATCAATGATGATTGAAGATTGAACTTAGGTCAAAGTTGATGAAGACTTGTTAGAGGATTGATAAAATCAAAGCCTCCTAACAACAAGCTTCAATGGTTTTGAACCATGGTTCAATAATCAATCATACTTGGACAATTTCAAGCATAAAGCTTGGGCCACTAATAATCACTTAAAAAGGAAATAAGAAAAGGGATGAGATGAAGAGGGAAAAGGGAATGAAGTAGAGATAAACAAAGGTTAAATCTCACATTTTAACCAAGGGATTAATCAATCTATTATTAAAATTATTCATCAATTTTGGTGGAGTTAAACTCAACACCCAAGATCCAATTATGTTAATGGAGCCTAATATTAAAATTCAGATGGTCTAAAATCAGCCAGAATATATACAAAAATAAAATTGCAAAAAAATAAAATAAGAAAAAGGTTTTAAAATGGTTTTAAATCGAGAATAAAAGTAAAAAAAATAAAACTACATTCAAATCTTCAAATAAATGATATTCAGAGGCATAGAAAAATCAGGATACCTCAAAGTATATTTACAAATAATTCAACATTTTTAAAAGTCATAAACTAATTTTAAAAAAATACAAAAACACCTTAAAAGAATCAAAAATAGATGAAAAATAGAAAACTAAAATATAAAATTCCAATAAAATCACCATAGGCATGAAACCATCATTGGATCATATTTTATTTATTTTTTAATTTTAAAATATTTAAAAAATATTTTCAAACAATTAAGACAAAGTGAAAATTATAAGAAATATTAAATCACAAAATAAATTTGTGAAAAAACATGGATCAGAAAGAGAAAATTCAAACAAAATTTTAGAAATTATTTTGGTATTTTTTGAATAAAAAATTAAAGAGATATTGATTTTTTAAACTAAAATTAATTTAAAAATCAAATTTATAAACTAAAACAAATCAGAAAACACCTGAGGCATCAGATCTGAGCTCATTAATTGAGCTGGCAGATCTGAAGGCCATAACACGCGCTTCCACCATGAGCGTTAGTCAACTAGCACGCGTTTGAGTCAAAAAATTCCAACCAACGGAATTAAAACAAATGGCATGTCTTCATTGGTTGAAGATGACATATTGGCCATCTTCAATCTTCAAACGTCTGCAACTAGGGCAGAACAAGGATTTTTCAATCCGTAAATTTACGCTTTCATAGTGGTACAATTATATGCTTCTATTCAAGACTATCTCAATCATATGCTCGCGAAAAATTTACTTAAATCACAGCTCAATCATTTTGAAAATTACCAGAGAGAAAATGCAAAATGAAATTTGAAAATTCAAGCTTAAATCACCATGGAAATTAAAACAAGAAGAAGCATAAGCTTCAGAGAAGAAGGGACTATATTCTAACAATTTATTTGAGACGATTTAGTTGAGAAATCTACTTGAATGAAACTCAACTTTTAAGGTCTGAAACTGAACTTATGTAGCTTGACTTTTTGCTCAAATTTCTTGGCTTTTGTTGTGAAAAGTTTGTATGATGATCAAGAATGAAGAATCTGTGGCAAGTTTGGAGAAAGAAGATTAGAAATAAGAAAATGAAATTCAAGCTCAAGAGTTCGTATGGGATCTTGGCAGGGATTATCTGGCTATCAAAAGCTTGGGAATGAGAGGACTATGATAATCTATTTATAGGAGAATGAATGGTGAGCTCATATGTGTGAAATGATAAGAAATAGCTGGTATTCGTGTGAGATTGCAAGCATGAGAAATGTGACTTGTAATTGCTCAATACTCTGACAAATGATGTGTTTCGATGCTTAAACAAGTCTAAGAAATTTTGTTAAGCATGTTTATATCAAAAACATGCATCAATTTTGTCATCAGAAGTCACAGTAACCAATTTGCAATTTGACTAGAAGTGAAAACTCAGTTTCAAATGTCCATCTTCAAATCCATGGTGCAACTTACCCAGGATGCTTCATGGCATGATTCTTGATTCATTGGAAAGACTTCATCACAAAGTTTACAACGTGCCAAGAAAGTATTCATTTGGACATTCGAGCACAAAGTTATGTCCATTTGAAATGATGGAAAATAAACTGATTTTGACACTTAGAAAAAATTTCTAAGTGTAGAGCTTCAAGATGACCTATAACCTTTTCCAAAGTTACATGGCCTTCCACTCAAAATTGGCTCTTCATCCTTGAAGATCAAATAAAGTAGACTCTTCAAATGGAATTGTGAAATTGAGATCATTCAAAAATCATAAAAATGAGGGAGTTATGGTATTTGGAAGTTGGTGAAAATTTCGTGAGAAGCCCATAAATAACCTGTAATGTTTTCAACAAATACATAACTTTCTACACCTTTTTAGATCTTGATATTTGAATCAAAGTTTTAGTAGACATACTCAAGTTTATTGTGAAAAAATAATGAACTCAAAGAGGTAAAAATTTACCAAGTTATGATCTTTGGAAGTCAAATCAAAGAATTCAATGGCTTTTCAAATTACTTGTAATCTTCTTCAAACTTAAATGATCTTCCTTGGACAATTAGCCCTAGATCTCTGGAGAGAAGTTGTTAAGGATTCTTTCAATAGAATCATAATTATGGAATCAATTTAAAATATCAAAATTTGGGCAAGATATGGTCTTGGGAATTTTACAAACCCTCACTGGAAAATTACAAAAGTGACTTTGTAACATTCTTCAACTTTTGAGAATTTGTTGGTAAGGATGATAAGAGTCCATGGAAAAAAGAAACACCTAAAAATATTGAAAATTGAGATAATTATGCACTTTTGACCATAGAATCAAGGACTTTCTAAATTAGGTCAAACCACTTGGATCACCTTTGAATCCTTTGAACTTTTCTTGCAAATTAAGGCATGATAGATCATATTATACCTTGAAATAATGTTAAATTAAATCACACTTTATGTAGAGGCTCAATGCTTGATGAAATTTGTTGAAGAAGGCATGGAAATAAACACATGAACCTATTAAGTTTCTTGATGGATTCAACAACCAACTTTGAGACAATCTTGATCAAATAAACTTGAGAGAGTCCTCAAACCAAAAAAAAATTGGTTTCACAACCATAGCCTTGAAGTTCAACTATTTAAAATCCACTAAATATCCAGATGATTGAGGATCATCATTCAAAACCATAGCTTAGGAGGTGAGAGAGATGTACTTGGTTCAATACCTGAAATGTACAAAGCATAGAGAAGAAACATACACATTTTTTTGGATTTTGGATAGAGGTTAACAAACACAAAATACATATGAAAGATATACAAATCAAGGTGCTTGGTGATCCCTCAAGAGAAAACATAAAGATAGGAGAGAGTAGAAGATATAACAAACCCTAATGTGTGATCTTGATGTGTTGTGATGATATGAAGTAATGAGGGATCTTAGGGATAAAAATTGGGGTATAAAAAAACATGCAAGAATTTCTTACTTAGGAAGAAAAACAAGTTTGGAAGAGAAGGTCTGAGTAGGGTATGTGTGTTAGGCGAGAAGGAAGTGCGACCAACGAGAAGTCCATACTTTTTTCTATAAACCACTCTGCTAAATAAGAACTTAGACAACTCTTTTATATATCCTAGACATTACTTTTAAGTGTTTTCTATTTTGGCGCTGCTGTAGGTATAGACATCGCTTATTTTTAATTTATAAGCGTTGACTTAAGTTCACTATAGGAACCGCTTTATGTTAAAAGTGTTGGTGTAAATCCTCTTAAGGAAGCACTTTCGGATACACGTGATGGCATAAGAAGTCATTAGGCAACACTTTTTGATAAAAGTGTTGGCTTAAGTACTTTTTAGACAACACTATCATTTAAAAGCACTAGCGTAAGACATCATTAGGCAACTCTCTTTGATAAAAGTGTTGGCTTAAGTGCTCTTTAGGCAACACTTTTTTTTTTATAAAAACACTCGCGTAAGTCCTTTTTAGGCAGCACTTTTTATAAAAAGTGTTGGCGTAAGTCTCTTTAGACACCATTTTATTAAACTTTCTTATAAAAGTGTTGGTGTCCAGCATCATTAGGAAGAACATTCTCATAAAAGAGTTATTGTAATAAATGTATTTTGTATATACTTTAAGCAACACATATTCTCTTGATGTATATACTTATAAAACAATCTAAAGGGATTACACCAAAATACAATAAGAACCTTTTTAATGTAATTGAAATTTTCATAAACTTCATAATCCCTCGAATATAAATTCAGAAGTACATATATGCAAAATTGATAACCTATATCTTTTAAAAATTACTCTAATATTAGATATATGCTTGTCCAAACTATGTCTTCTTCTAAATCTTTCATTTTTATGTATCCTACACATAAAACATTTAAATAATCTTTCAACCAAGACATTACTTAGAAAATATTAAAATAAACTTGTTAAAATAGTAATAAAAGATTTTAATTAATGAAACTAAATGGCATATCAAATTCCTAAGCGGAAAACACCCGCAATTCTAAAGTAGTCGAAGGATAATAAATCTATAAACTTAAAAGAAAATGCGATTGATTTATTACTAGAAAAATATTTTCCTTGCCTTTTTATTTCATAAGAAAACCCTTCTTGTTCGCGATCGAGCAACAAATAAAATATCAATCATTCTAGAAACTTCATACTTACACCTAAAATGTTGGTTCTAAGGGGTCAACTCCCATAATCCACAACCTTACAAGAAAAAATCAAACAAGCAATTAAAAATTCTAAAAGCATGAATACACAATTTATTTATCCAAAATCTTGATTCTCCATCACATTTAAAGATTATCACGAGACAGATAATATTTTTTCATGCATTCATAAATTAACTCGCGTCCACGCGCAAAATTTTCACTCCCTTTACTCGTCGTCGTCATCCACATGATTTATTTTCAATAATTTATGAATGAATTAATAATATAATATTAAAATATATAAAAAAAACAAGAAATTTTAAAATTAGATAAAATAAAATTATCCAAATCCACAACTTAGACTAGATGAATATATCAGTTATGTTCATCCAATCATTTTAGTATTGATTTCGTACAAATTGTAATTGCGGTGATGAAGATATGAACAAAACAATGGTGTCTTTCGAATTGAGAAAAATATATTTTAAATGATGTGAAAGAAAGATGAAAAATATATATTTTAAATGATGTGAAAGAAAGATGAAAAATAAAATGAATAAAAAAAATTAACTAGTTAATTGATTGACATTACTTACTGAAATTTTGGACGAAAGGAAGAATATTTTTTTGACTACTGATTTTATTCCAAAACCAAATATTCCTTCATTCTTAAACCTCCTTGTATTGTTTCACCCACTTTCTCTAATTAATTTCAAAGAACCTACACTTATTGTGCTCTAATTCATTAGGATTTTCTTTTTTCTTTTTCCCTTTTTTATTTGTTGTTAGTTAATTGAATTATGAATCTAGCCTATTTTTTTAGTTGCTAACACCCCCCTTTATTTCTATCACTTTCTGCAATTAAATTACACACTTTCACTTATTTATACTATTCACTTATAAATAAAATAATATTTATTAAAGTAATTATATTTAAATAATATCATATTTATAAAGTTATTAAAATATTAAATTAAAAAATACAATATTAACACTTTAAGAATATACCTTTTAAAATATAATTAGTGATATTTTTGAAATATCTAATGATAATTTTTTTATTATATTGAAATTTTGTCACTTGCAATACAGATATTAAGACTGACGTTCCAACACCACACAATATCAAGATAGATGTTAAAACATCCTTTATTGACAGAAAACACTTTTACCATAATAGAGATTATGCAGAATTTAAATTGCAGAAGATAAAAGACACAATCAACTGTTAACTCAACCCTAATTTACAATTTATTGTCTAATCACTACCTTGTGCAACTTCTACTTAGAAACCTTATAGATATGAGATTCCCCTCTCACTTCTAATCACCTCAGTGATACCTATAGTCATAAACTCGTGACTAGAATTAAAACAACCAAATAGAAGATTACACTTCAAATACAATACTTATTTTTTTTCTTAAAAGCTCATGAGTAAATACAATACTTAGTTTTTCATAAAAGCTTTAAACTAAGAAAAATCAGTCAACCTCAATGTATTAAAGATACATGAGTGACATACAAAGAACTTACGAAAATTCTAAAGACTCCCAAACCTCTAAGCCTTTATAGACCCACAGTTTCTTCAATGCGAATGGTTGTTATTTTAGGTTTAGCAAATCCTTATTTATAGACTCTTGCAGAACAAGTTTGCATTCTTCAAAACAAATTCAATCTTCAGTTTTAAATTAGCAGCAAGATCTTCACACAAAAATAGGAACAAATCTTCAAAGTTTTTTAAAAAGTCTCCAAGATCCTTTTTATGAAATCAAATTAAATATGAACTTGTTCCTAATAAAATCTCTTGGACCTAAATAAATAAATATATCTAAAAGGATGTCAAAAAAATCAAACCAAATATGTCAAGAGATATAATAGCAACACACGTTGTTCAATAGGCCAAGATGTCAAGACATCTAGCTCAATATTTGTTTGGTATACATGATAGAAGAACCTATCATGAGAGTTGGTCTAGATGTCGTGACATCTTACTCAACATCAGTTCAGAACCATATTTTAGAAAAATTATGCCAATCATAATATCATGGATCTAAAAATCTCCCCTTTTGACAAATTTTGGCTAAAACAACCTTAGCACTGTCATTCTGGAGAGAGGAATAAAACCACAACCATAAAACACAAGCTACATGCAAACATGTAAACTTTGTACAAACTGCAATTGTCGCACTGTATGCGAAAATGTAGCGGTAAAATTTGAGACTAAGCCATTAATTGACTTAACTGACACAATTAAGTCGTCACCGTAAATAGAGATCAAGGTACAAAAGTTGGTTATGCAAAGGGAAGGTATTAACACCATAAACATCAACGGTACTCCGGAAGATCCACTTTTTTTATTCTAATCAGAGAGTGTGTTATCTAAAGACTTACTTGATAAAGGGAATGAATGAATGAATATTTACAAACAAAAGAAATGTTTTTATTATTATTGTGCTTACCGCGGTTGCGAACCTTTGTGCCTACGTACCCCCTTTGTGTAATAAGGGATCAGGACACTGTCCATCTAGAAAAGAATAAAACAAAATGTGTTGATTGTTTTTAATTGAAAAGACAAGTCATCATTTTTCGGATAAAAATCTCAACTAATCATCCACAAGGTGTGAGAGAGATGGGCCGTGCATCCACATGAGGAGGGTTGGGAAACGCCTCTGACACTCAAGTGGAAAAGTCGACACCTTTATAATCATGAGGATAGGAGGATGATATCTCGAATATAAATGAATCATGTCTAACCTTAAAGGTTTTAAAGGGAAAATGTGCCCGAGCGCACAAAAAGTTTTGAATGATTTAAATGTTTTAGTATTTTTGAAAGTGTTTGAGATAAGTACGATACTAAAGTCTATAACATGAAATAATTTTGAATGGTCGAGTCAGGCACCTCGTATCCAAAGTACTCCATATATGCTTAAGACTCATGGCGTATTTGAAGATACCATATTTATTAAGTGTTTTTGAGTTTTGAATAAGAAAAGAAGATTGAGAAAAAAGTCACTTGACAAAATCAAGGTTTATTATGAAAGCGATTTAAGTTAAAAAAAACAAGATGGTTTTGAAAAAGATGAGAAGGTTTTGAAAATTGAAGAATGAGAGAAGATGAAAAGACTATCCTATGTACAGGAAAGTAAAAGCTAAGATAAAAAAAGTTTCACCAAATAAGAAGCCAATACTTGACATAAAGAAATCAATACAACGATCTCATTCCTATGGATTAAAGCCACACGTAGATAAATAAGTCAAGAGTATACCAAATCTCAGGTGAAAATAAATAACAAGCAAACAGCATCAAAGAAACTCAAGGCATCAGATAATACTTAAAGCAGCAGATAAAGCGCTTCAGGTGAAAATAAATCACAAGCCGGGAAAGTGCATCAGGTAACGTTAAGGTGTCAGATAAAGCTCAAAGTGTCATATTAATCTCAAAGTATCGGATAAAATTCACAATGTTAGATAAGAATCCCTATATCAGATGAAATTTCCAACAAACAGAATAACAGAAAAAATAAACCGAACTTCTATTGTTAAATAAGGAATCAAGTCCAAGTGGATTAGAAACCTGTATCAGAGCTAAGTGAAACAAATGAAATATGAAATGGAGGCTTAACTAATTAATTAAAAGTTGATTACATTAATTAATTAAGTTAAAAAAATTAATTAGCAAAACTAATTAATTTTTAATAACGAAACCAACTAACTAAATCAACTTTTAGTTAATTAACTAAAAACAACAAAATGGTGCTAAGATGAAGTGAGAACTTGAGTTACTTGAAAGCTACACAAACGAAAAACCTAGTAACATAAGAGTGATTAAAACAAAATGAAACTTGCATTAGCTTGCATGTATTAGTAATCAAATTTCACAATTAAAATCACTAAATATACATAACCAAGTAAGAACATGAACCGAACTGGAAATTGAAATCAACTTGAATTAACAAGAAAGTGGTAAAGATGTGAAGTGTAACCAAAAGTTTCATGAACTTAAAGTCTCAAAACAAACTCAAGACACATTTCAATTCATTAGAAACAAACAACAAATAGCATACACTCATGTTGAAATTCAAATTGACTTCAAAGCATGAACCAAGTTTAAAATTAAGCCATAATCGATTAGATTGAAAATTGGGCAACAACTATACATAAACAATTATGTCCCAAAATTCTAACTCAAACATATTTGAAATTAATGAGAAACATAAAAAATGTCATCAACGTCTCTTGAATTAATTAAGGCAACATGGCATCTGTTGGTGCACAAGGAAGATAAAAGGCAAAGAAATATATTTACTGACAGCTTCAAAATAAGGATTTACAATAAATTACAATAACCTACTCCACTAGGATATTTATACATAAAATTAAATCTAAAATATATCTTCTAACAAATATATAAGAAGATCTAAGATATATATCTTCTAACAAAGATATAAACAATCTAAAAGATATTCCTAAATATAAATTAATATCTAATTAATTATAAAATCTAAATTAATTCTAACACCATCCCTTAATTTATATTTACCCAAAACTGACAACACCAATTTCATCCCTTAAACTAAGAAATTGATCAGTTTTGATAGTCTTTGTCAGAATATCTGTCAGCTGCTTCTGGGTGCTACAGTGCACAACTTCTAATATTCCATTCTGAACTTGATTCCTCAAAATATGATACTCGAATTCTTGGCAAGATTGATTACAGACTTGTTATCAATCATCAGCTTCAGAGGTTTATTTACCTCAATCTTCAAATCTTTCAGCAAGTTCAGAATCCACACAGCTTGACATGCAGTCAGAGTGCCTATAATATATTCAGCTTCACAAGTTGACAGCGCAACAACAAGTTGTTTCTTGGAACACCAAGAAATAGAACCTCTCAGAAATTTGAATAAGTACCCAGAAGTACTTTTTCTGTCAACTCTATCTCCGCACCAATCAGAATCAAAATAACTCAGAAGTTCTGATTCGATCTTTCTTCCAAACCGAAATAACACTCCATATTTCAGAGTTCCATTCACATACCTCAGAATCCTGACTAAAGCTTGGTAATGAGACCACTTTGGTTTACTCATAAATCTACTGACCATTCCAACTGCATAGAAAATATCAAGTCTGGTATTACACAAATACCTCAGAGAACCAACCATCTATTTGAAGGTTGTAGCATCCACATCCTCTCCATCAGAATCAGAGTCTAACTTCTGATTCGTATCAGCAGGTGTGAGGGAAACCTTGCAATTATCTAGCTCAAATTTCTTCAGAAGCTCTAGTATACTTCATCTGATGCAAAATGATTCCTTTCTCAGATTACATAAATTCCATCCCTAGAAAGAAATTCATTTCCCAAGATCTGTCATCTTAAACGCATTCATCAGAACCTTCTTGAACTCATCTATTTCTTGTTCAGAACATCCTGTGAGTAATATGTCATCAACATATAAGCAGACCAGAATCATATTACTTTCTGAATTATACTGAACATAAACACCATACTCCATCTCACACTTTTGAAAACCTTGTTCCTTGAAAAACGAATCAATCTTCAAATTCCAAGCTCAGGGTGATTGCTTCAATCCATACAAGGCGTTGTGTAATTTGAACACCATCCCTTCCTGATTCTTTTTCTCAAATCCAGGAGGTTGTGATACATATACCTCTTCTTGTAATGGACCATTCAGAAATACAGATTTTACATCTAAATGCATCATAGGCCAATTCCAGTTAGCAGCTATTGCAATCACTAGTCTGATTGTTTCATGTCTCGCTACAGGTGCAAACACTTCAAAGTAATCTAGCCCAAGCTTCTGTAGAAAGCCTTTTGCTACTAATCTTGATTTGTGTTTGCCAATTGATCCATCTGGCTTTAACTTCTACTTGAAATCGGACGCTAATGGCTTTATTGCCTTTTGGAAGTTTTGTCAGCTTCCAAGTCTTGTTTCTCTCTATAGCATCAAGTTCCCATTTCATGGCCTGCAACAAGACTTTCTGCTTAAGAGCCTCTTCCATACTCACGGGTTCAGAGTCTACTAACATTTCACACTGCATAACTTCTCCTTCAGAGTCTACTTCAGTGTCTTGCAACATGTCAAACTCTGCAAATCTTCATGGGGTGCTTCTGACTCTTTGTTGCTTCTGAACTGGACCTTCAGAACTTTGGACACCAGAACTTTTCCCTTCAGAAGCACTTGCTTCAAAAATTGGACTTTCTCCAGAACCTTGACTATCTTCAGAGTCTGGATCATTATCGGAGTCAAAGTCAAAATCATCTTCTCCTTCTATATCTTCTTCAGAGTTAGAGTCTTTACCAGCTTCAGAAACATGTGTTTTTGATTTTTCTTCAGAAGTTCTCTCATCAGAGTCAGGACGAGACTTTTCCCAATTCCAAACTTCTGATTCCTCTACAATGACGTCTCTGCTGAACTCAACTTTGTTAGTTCTGGACAATAAAGTTTGTACGAACCTGTACTATGGTACCCCACCAGTAATATCACTTTACTTCTATCATCCAACTTCTGTCTTCTAGCTTTTGGGACATGTTTGTAACATACAAAACCAAACACCTTCAGATGACTAACACTTTACTTATCTCCAGTCCACTTCTGAATATTAACTATTTCTTTCAATTTCCATGTTAGACATCTGTTGAGCACATAACATGCAGTTGCAACAGCTTCTCCCCACATAGTATGATGAAGCTTCTTCTATTTCAGCATGCTTCTCACCGTATCTAGCAAAGTACGATTTCTTATTTTAGCAAGAACATTGTGTTGAGGAGTATAAGGAGCAGTAACTTCATGCTCAATTCCATTCTCCTCAGAGTTTGGCCACTCTGATTCTTAGCCTTCAGTCTGAACTTTTTGAATTCACCAAACACCTCGTGTTTGAACTTTATGAGAGATACCCATGTCATTCTCGTGAACTCATCAACAAATGACACAAAAAATTTATTCCCTTCAGTCGATGCTACTGGAAACGGACCGCACACATCAGAATGTACTACTCCCAAGGCATGTTTTGCTCTTGGAGTTACTTTTGATGCAAATGGTAATCTTGGTTGCTTCTCTTCCATGCACACCTTGCATGACTTTTCAGGCTTCTTGATTGTAGGAATTCCATGTACCAGATTCTTTGATTTCAGATGCCCTAAACTTCTAAAATTCAGATGACCAAATCTTCTGTGCCACAACTCACTCTCCTTGACAACACTTGTTGCACTAAGACATTCAGAGTCTACAATTCTAACATTCACCTTGAATATTCTGTTCCTTCCCTGTTCTGACTCTATAATCAACTTCTGATTACAGTCATACAACTTTAGAAGATTGTCCTTCATGGTAACTGAAAAACCTTTCTCAATCAGTTGTCCCACACTCACCATATTGCTTTTCATGCCAGGTACATACCACACATTCTAAATCACTGCTGCTTTCCTATTGTTTAGAATGATTATGACATTTCCCATACCTTCTGCATTGAGATATTTATCATCAACACACCTGATTTTTGTACTCTTCCCATAGTCAAAATCATCCAACCATTTCTTGTTCCAGTAAGATGGTTTGAACACCCTGTGTCCACATACCACCATTCTGATGAATTCAGATCATTAGGTTCAGAAGCCAACAATAGCACAATGTGATACGGTGGCAGAACCGACTATTAATACTGGTTTGTGTTTTTTGTTTGCAAAATGTCGCGGTAAGCAAGAGTCGCCACCGACTTTTATTTTATCCAATCAGGAAAAGGAAAAAGAACAGAAAAAACCTTTTTCGAGAATGTTTCTGAGCACGGGGGGTAGATTATAGAAAGGGAAGGTGTTAGCACCCTTTCTATCCATGGTTTTCCATGGGCTCTTAGGTACTTGCTCATTTTGAAATTTCTTGTGTGTGCTTGCTTTGAAATTTTTTGTTTTACTTCGTTTTAACCCTTGTTTCTGTCCTCAACAGTGTTACGAAGTTGTTTTTAAAAACTTTGTTTGGGAAAGTGTTTGTGTGAAAAAGTTTTTGTTTGTTTGAGCAAGTACTTAAGAGTTTTCTACCTACTCGAAAAAGTCTATTTGTTTTCCTTTTAGACAATGCTATCCCATTATTGAGAAATAGGTAGCATCGTCGTTGGAGTTTTTAGGGACATTCGAAGGGACAAGTACAATCACAAAAGCAATGTTAGGAAATATTAGTAATTATCCTAAAGCCTTAAAGATCTTTTTCCGAGAAAACACCCAAATGGGTCATTTTAGATCTTTCGGGGGCTAGAGGACAACCACTAACAAACCCTATACTACATGACCGTTTACCGAAGGAAACCGAAGTGGAGTAAACCCTAGGAGTGAGCATGTGCGAGTATAATTTTCAGTTAATTATCTTTGCACAATTAGGGTTTTCTACCGTATTAATTTTCAATTAGTCTTTCCATACAATCCTATTACCATACATCTAGGCAGTTTATAGTTTGTGGAAATTAAAAGTGCGGAAAGTTTAAAGTCCTAGCTATCACATGGCTTTTTCAGATACATAATTATCTTGACTGAAAATAAAAATGCGGAATTGAAACCCTAATTAATCTATTATAACCTCGAAATAGTTACAATAATAATAAAACAGAAATTAAAAAAATGCGCGCAGTGAAATAAACACGAGAATAATTTAAGAATCCTAAAAAAACTAATTGAAAAAATATTTAGGTTATTTTTTGAGAAAAAATTGAATTATGTACAAATTAGCCCTAATTTATAATTGTTTTAAATTATGAAAAAAAGGAATTAGATTGCCCTAAATTAAATTAATCTAATTAATTATGGAAATAAAATATCTTTTGAAAAAAATGATTATAATGTTTTTTGTGATTTTTGATTTTATGATAAAAAAATGATTTTTTGTTATTTTGTAAAAAAAGAAATTAAGTAAATAATATAAAATAAGAATTAAAATAAGAAGAGAAAAGAGATGGGCCTGTATTTGCTGAATGGGGGGTGTATCATGAATTTGTTAGGCCTATTAGTTGCTGAGCCCAACCCTTGCGTGGGATCAAGTGGAATTCCCTTCTGATGGTGTACCATGGTCCTTCCTTGCTTGAGCGCTAGATCTGGAATGTGAACGATCCATTGGTTGGATTGTAGTAGTTCATGTTAGGCGCTTGGAAGCATGGGGTATAGAATTTGCATGTAAACCTTAGGAAAATAATAAAACGTTGGGACCTAGGATTGAACCCAGGTCCTTTCGCTTACCAACGTGCGCCTTTGCCACTAGACCACATGTTTTATTTGTTATAATAATGAAAACAATGAATAATATATAAAACAAAGTGGCTAGCTGAAAAATAAAAAAACGCGTGCCATGTATTCAAATATACCAATGGTTATCAGCCATGTATCTTCTTCTTCCCCTGTCCATCGGTTTGCAACCTTTACCTACAGACAAACTTCCATGGCTATAACCCTGCATCTTTCAAAAATCTTAGACAAGCAAGATAAATTCATTCCAAATATACCAATCAACTTGTTGTGATCTCACGAGTATGATGGCATCCTTCTTTTGCCCTAATTTTCCCTGTATCAAAAAGCCCTAAAAAGGCCATGAAAACCCTAACAATGGCAAACACATATACAAGCATCAAAGCTTCAATTAAACCATTTGAACACATTGTAAATATGTCAATGAACAAAAATATATCATTAGAACATGTTTATGATGCAAGAATTGCTGTAATCGAATTTGAAAAAGGAAGCAAACCGTGGGAGTGTTAGGCGACGATTCCGGGCTTGTGGAGGCTTATAATTGATCGTGCTAGCTTCTGGGAAGGTCCAGGAAACGATTGAGAGTGTTGAAATGCTTTGAATTGCCTTATAAGCTTAAAACCGATTCACCACTTTTGTCCAAAAATTTGAGTTTTGTTTGGGGTTCTCACGCCTGCAAATCCTTGTTCTTGCGCCTTGGTTATGTTCATCATATATACTAGAGCATATTAGGTCAACAAAAATTCTTTGTATCTTTGAAGATCATCAAGATTTGATTTGGTTTTTCTATTGTATAATATGTTTCCAAAATAGGCCTAATCATTCCATCTTTGATTCAATTTACATTTCACGATTTGGATATGATTTTCCAGCCTAATTGGATTTGATTCCTACAAAAATCAGATCAAAAATCAATCTTTTGTATTTTTTTCTATTTATTTGATTTAATTTGAATTTTAAATAATAAAAAATCAAAATAAAATAAATAATGAAGCAAATAAAGTGTAGATGCTGATTTGGATCGTGGACCATGTCACAAACAAGATTCAATCAAGAAAAACTAGGCCCATTTGACAAAAATATACACTTTTGAGCATATTTCACATTTGACAATTTTGCAAAAATGGTCAACTTTGACAAGGCATAGCTCCTCCAATTTTAACCCTAGAGAGGTGTTCTTGGACTTTTTAGAAAGCTTAGGATGTTCCCTAAACAACCCTTTTGGTTTCATCTCAATTGGGTCTTCCATGTTCATAAGAAGCTTTGACCCAAAAGGTGTTTTTGTTGACTTTTTAAAAGGACCTATAATGTAGAAATTCTTATCTTTTGATGAGTGCATATTTTCAACTTGTGGGCTGAAGATGAGTTGTATGGAATTGATTCCTCTTCAAAATGATCCTTAGATGTAAACTTTATGATTAAGTATAAAGAAGTTATGCTTGGTCAAAGTTTGGTTGACTTTTCCTAAGAATCCCTAATTTAGCAACTTTTGGGTTTTGATGAATTTGGGGCATTCCTTGAGGAATCATGATCAACCCTTGATAAAATTATGGATATCACTTCAAAATATTGATGTTGACCAAAAATATTGAAGTTTGACTGTATGTGGGCCACAGTTGACTTTTGACCTATTATAGTTAATTTTTAGGCATCTGAGCAATTGACTGAGCAAACTTCTTGTGCAACGCATGAAACTTAACATGGATGATCTTAAGAACATATTAGGACCATGGAAAGCATTTTGGACCTTTGGAGTTCACACATCTTGATGAAAATGGAAACCCTAGTTTGAAGTGCATTGCCTTAGGAGAGAGTTTGTCTAGTCAACTCTTGGGCATCGTTGAGCAAGTTGAAGACCTCAATGGGCATGTGTTGAGTAAAATGAGAGGGAAAATTTTGGGGTACAACTTCTGCCCCTGTTCAATCTTCTTAAACCTGAGGATGTAGACTGGCTGTCTGCCTTTCATAATCTGAAGGTGGAAGATGATTGAACACTAGAGTGCCCAGAAATTTGCACTCGTCTAAGATGATGCTGGACTGTGTAGGTAGTATTGGGAATGGGCTTGCAGATGCGATTTGGAGGAGATGATGGCAGATCACCAGGGATGGGCTTAAAGATGCCATCCGGAAGATATGACGGAGAATCTTCGGGCATGGGCTTAAAGATGCCATCTAGAGGATGTTGATTTCCCGAGATATTCCTTTGACGAGAATTCCTGTACCTGTCGTTAGGAGGAATCTGTTGAGGAATGTTGGTCTATGTCTTGGGAGAAATAGAATTTTAGGAGCTTCAGTTGTCCTTTACTCTACTGAGGAATCATCTCTTAGTCGAGGATGTGAAAGAGAACTGCTATTTGGTCGTGTTCTAGGATTTACAGTGGTTTGCTGAGGATAATAAGATTAACTGCTATCTGGTCGTGCTCTAGATTTCACAGTGACTTACTGGGGAGATGAGATTACACTTGCTATCTGGTCGTGCTCCAGGCTTTGAAATTTTCTTAATTCTTATATGATTGTGTTCCAGGCTTCAGAAGGAATTAAGTGGTTATCCGGTTGCATCCGGGTTTCAACTTAAATTTAAGGCATACTAATATCCGTTCGATTTTCGGGCTTCATAGTAATTGGCCGAGTAAACTGCTATTTGGTCGAATTCTAAGCTTCGCAGTACCTCATACTGTTATGTGGCCATGCTCCAGGTTTCATAGTGTCTCTTGCGGCTATCTGGTCATGCTCCAGTCTTCACAATGTCTTATACCGTTATCTGGTCGTGCTCCAGGATTCACGGTGTCTTATACCACTATCTGGTCGATTCCAAGCTTTGTAGTATTTTAGAGAAATCAAGATATTATCCGGTCGACTTCCGGGCTTCATAGCTTGAATTTGAGATATACCAATATCTAGTCGATTCCAGGATTCATAGTATTTTGGAGAAATCAAGATATTATCCGGTCGATTTCTGGGCTTCATAGCTTGAATTGGAATAGAAATCTTAGTATCGATTTGACTGAACCAGGGAAAACTTGTGAGAACTTAAACTGGGAGAGAAATCTTAATATCGATTTGAATGATCCCAGGAGAGGTCTTGGATTAACTTTAACTTATGCCATGACCCTCTTTGCTTCACTCTTGTCTACACACCTCATTAAGGTAGAGTCATAATTGCGCTTATAGAGGATTCCATTCCAAGGAAGAACTTTGTCGCAAACCTTCTCAGAAATTTCTTGTCATTGACAGATGCCCCCTCGGGGTATTCTTGAGCCTCAAGATACCTTTTCACCTTAAGAAACCAAGGTTTGTCGGCTACCTCCTCAATATCGATCTCACAGCAGTATGCCGGTTCATCCAACCTCTCAATAGTGATTTGGGGAGCTTCATTGTCCCACCTGACCTTGAACATTGACGACATAGTAGCTAGCGCGTCCGCTAACTGATTCTTTTCTCGTGGGAAATGTTCAAAGGTGATCTCTTCAAAATGAGGCAGCAGTGTCAGTACATACTCTTTGTAAGGGATAAGGTTTAGGTGCTTCGTATCCCACTCGCCTTTGATCTGACTTATCAGCAAAGTGGAATCCTCGAATACACTCAAGAACTTGATCCTTAGATCAATGGAAGCTCCAAGACCCATGATACACGCTTCATACTCTGCCATGTTGTAGGTACAGTTGAAACATAATCGGGCAGTGAACAGAGTATGACAACCCTCAGGAGATATGATTACAACTCCAATGCCGTTAACCAGTGCGTTTGAGGCTCCATCAAAAAACATAGACCATCGAGATCCTTCCTCAGGTCCTTCATCCAGTCCAGGTTCTTCATAGTCGGTTACTAACATGATGTTCTCATCCGGGAACTAAAAATTCATGGACTACTAGTCATCCGCGGCTTGATGTGCCAAATGATCAGCTAACACACTTCCCTTGATTGCTTTTTGGGTTGCGTATTAGATGTCGTACTCGGTCAAGATCATTTTCCATCTTGCTATTCTTCCGGAGAGAGCGGGCTTCTCGAAAATGTACTTGATCAGATCCATCTTAGATATCAATAAAGTAGTGTGGGTCAACATAACATGTCTCAGTCGACGAGCAGACCATGCCAAAGCGCAACAAGTTTTCTCGAGCAGTGAGTATCGTGTTTCACAGTCGGTAAACTTTTTGCTAAAGTAGTATATTGCATGCTCTTTTCGACTAGACTCGTCATGCTGCCCCAACACACACCCCATTGAATTATCTAGCACTGTTAAGTACATTATTGTTGTACCCCAAAATTTGCCCTCCCTTTTTCTCATATGATTTCTCATCACAATGCCCTTAAAGCTCAAGATCCAGTTAGGGTTTCATCTGCTCAAGACTCCTCCTTGCACTGTTGACCCAAATTGGGGTTTGTGTTTGCACAAAGATGTTTTGACCTAAAATGCCTAAAATGACTTTCATGCTTCATGTTGGACTCCCAAGTTTATCCATACCAAGTTTCAATTCCAAATTTTGCCCAGTCAATTGGACAGTTGTCCTAGAAATCAACTGTATTGGGGAAAAAGTCAATTGTGGCCAATTGACAGTCAAATCTCATGAAAATTGACCCACATCAACATTATAAACTCACATGAACCATTTGATCAAGTTTGGATCACAATTCCACAAGAAATTTGATCAGATCACCAAAAGGGCAAAATGGTAATTTTTAGGGTTTTTGACTGCACAAAGGCAATTTTTGACTATTTGACCTAGCCAATGGCAAACCAAGCTCACATATGGACTCAAGGACCCCATGTAATTGTCTTGACATGCTCAACAAGTTCAAAAGATCCCAAATGCACAAGATTGACAGTTGGATTTCCCAGTCAATTGATCAATTTTGACTGTATACTGAAAAGTCAAACTTTGACTTTTTGGTCAAAATCAAGAGTCAAGATTCATTTTTCATCAAAACATGCCAAATCATGAAACTTGTTCATCAAGAAATCAAGAAATGCAAATTAGGGTTTGAAATGGAATTTTTTCATAACTTAGAATTTTTCTAAGTTATGAAAAACCCTAATTTTTTCCTAACTTTGTCCCACTTTCTCACCAAGATTCATTTGGATTCAACAAAAGTCAAAACATGAAAGTTGTAGCCTATTGCATAATCTACAACTTTGATTCACAAAGTTTTCCCAAAAGAAGCTTGTAGCTCAAGTTACAATTTTTGGAACAAGGGTACCAAACCATTCTTAACTTAGTGAGAATTTGACCTATTTTAGGCAAGGTTTTTACCTAACTTCAAGACCATTTTTCACATACTTCCACTTGGAATTTCAATTTTCATTTCAAAGATGGATTGTAGTACACATTCCAAGCTTTCCAAAATGTCCAAGAACTCATCAAACAACCTCATGGTTAGGGAGAATCGAATTTGGCAAGTTGGGCAAAAGTCACTTTTGTTCTTGACCAAGACATGTTCATACACATTGCCATTTTCAAGTCAGCTTGGTTTATGCTACATTACAGGCCTCTAATCCCATTTGCACTCAATAATTTAATGCATATTCATTGTGCCAAAGCCTTATTTTGTGTGTCCAAACATTATTTGCAAGATTAAGCCATTTTTAGATAAAGCATAATATCCATTTTTGAAAAGGTAAACTTTATGTCAAAGTTGCAAATCAGCAAGTACATATCAAATCTCTTTGGCACAAGTTTATGAACAAAACACACTGATCAAGGGGAAGGTTAGCAGCACATTAGGGGGGCCTCTAGCTGTCTAAAACTCAAGTGGACATTTGCTTGCTTAAGTGTGAAGAAAGCTAGCCTAACACAACACAACTTTCATCTCAGCACAAGGGAGCTTAAGCAAATACTTTGTACACTTGCTAAACATCCATCCTAAGCTAGAACACGAGTTAACTAAGTCCCAAACATTCTCACTCACAAAATCACCATTGAACTGCACAAAAATAGGGCCTGCTGCAGTTTGAGTTCCAACTCTCATTTTCATCGTGCATTCTTGCCCAAACCAGTTCAAACACCTTCCCTACCATCAATCCAAACTATCCAAAGCATTAGAAGTGGACTGTAACTCCTCTAATCAGTTTGGCCATTTTCATTTTCTTGTTTTACAGGTGGAGTGCTACAACTCGATTCAGCTAGTTTCAAAGCAAAGTAAAGCTTGGAATATCATCCCTGGACATCAAGGAAGCTGTACCAATCATCACCTTGCTCTGAAAGTGCCTCCATCATCAGATACAACTTCAACTGAACAGGTATATTTTTGAACTTCTATCTCTCAATGTAGATATCATTAGCTCTAAGTTTGTGAATAAGAAGTGTTCTACTCATGCCCCTGAAACTGTACATACCTTTACTTTTCATTTATTTTGCATATGCTGTGAGAATTTAAGGTCTGAATATGGATGAAAAGTTAGGTTAAGATTTGGGAATGATGAAATTCTCTCTCATTTTTGAGAGTTAGGTCAAGTTGTTGGTATGAATGGATTCGTTGTTTGATGCTGAACATTTTTGATGTTGTGAGTTTTCATTAAAAAGCCAGGAATCAGGATGTTTGAATGATGGTACAAGCGCGCGTTTTTGTCACAGTTCTTGCCAGAGGTTGAAGAAGAACCTATTGGGCTGGGCTTGTTCTATATTTCTTATTTGCACCATGTTATTACTTTCACACCCCCTGAGCCTATTTTGTTTGTTTTAATGATTTTTTGACTTTTTCTTTTTTATTCTGATTTATTTATTTTTGATAAAAGTATTAAAAACATAAAAAATATTTTTTACACCATTTTTATATTTTTTAGGCATTTATTTGATTATATTGATATTTGTATAAAAATAAGTACATAATGTTATTATTTAGAATAAATAGAAAAAATAATGTAAACACATTTTTTTTTCATTTTTATTTTGTTTTATCTTCTGAAAATATGTTATATAAAATATACTTTTTTTTATAAATATTAAATATTATTTTTTATATATATATATAATACATATTTAGAAATTAACACATATACATATATATTTATTAGAATATTTAGTAAATAATACAAAATATATACATTTTTTATTTTATTAATATTTGATAGTAAAAATACATTTTTGACAAATATACTTCATTTTTTATTTTATTTTGTATATAATAAACAAATATTTGTACATATTGAAGAATTAATCCATTTTATTTAATAAAATTAGGGTTTTACCCTAAACATAAAAAACTCCAAAAAAATAATTCTTTTATTTTTGTTCATTTGACATAAAAATACTTTTTTTCATACATATAAAAAAGCCTTTTTGCATCTTGCATATTTATCTTATTTCTATTTAATTTGTACAATTAATTATCTTGTAAATAATTCCAAATTGATGTAATAGCTAGGTTTAAATTCCTTGTCGAATCCCCCCATTTGAACATTTGTACCCCCCTTCCCATATTGTGTTGTAATAGCTTAGGAAATTTAAATTTCGCACTTTATTGCTTTCTAAATATACCATGTTAGAATTAGGGTTTGTATGCAAATAAAAATAACAAAATAGTTTGACCTAATTTCAAGATAATCAAGCATGAAAATGGACAACACATATCACACTTGCACCCCTAGGGTATTCCACTTGTTGCCTTCAATAAATGGGCCATATTGCATGTTAGGTCTCTTTGGGCAAAACAAACATAATTCAAATGATCATAGTCCCTCGATGACGCTTTCGAAAGTTGCCTAAAAATGATCAAGTCCCTCAAAGGAAAATTTCCTAAAGATACTTGGCACCATTGCAATTATGGTCTAAACGATGACCCGCGCCCGTCCCTTTCACATCCTAACACAAGATTGTCCACCAAATGCAATGGTGGAACAAAATTGTTAAAAGGGTTAAAACATAGCAATAATCTTTGAGAACTTTAGGGTAGATAGCTCTTAAGTACTTGTCCACTTGCAAAACAAAACACTTGCCTATTTTTCAAATCACACTTTCAAAACAAACTTTCAAAAAAATCTTGAAACATCTTTTCAAAAAGACAAACACCTTTTGTAAAACATTCGAGTAAAGAATTGTTACAAGGGTATCCTAGACAAGGCATCTTTTTCAAAACATTTTCAAAACCACACACAAAGCACCATTTCAAACAATTGAAAACCAAGGCAAGTTGATCTAAGCAAGTACCTAAGAGCCCATGGATAACCATGGATAGAAAGGGTGCTAATACCTTCCCTTTCTATAATCTACTCCCTGAACCCAAGAAAACATCTCAAAGGTTTTTGCTGTGATTTTTAAACCTTTCCTTAGGATAAAATAAAAAGTCGGTGGCGACTCTTGCTCAACCGAAACATTTGCGAAAACAAACGCAAAACCATAGTCAGTTCTCCCACCGTATCACAGAACTGGCGACTCTGCTGGGGATTATTTTAAAAGTGGAGTAACCTTAGGGCATAGATAACCCTCTTGCATGATTAATTGTTTGCTTTGATTGCTTTATATTTTGGCCCTCTTGTTTGGGTTTGCAATCCTACACCCGGATTTTGGGAAACATTTCATAGATAGCAATACGTTGTGGAAACTGTGCGGGGTATACCGACACGGTCGAAGCAATAGCTATATTGGTGCGACATATTTGTGAGTACCGGTAACCCTTGAGTTCAATCAAGGAGAGTACGGGGCCGCTGAGTGATGTCACTAAGCACTAATGACCTAGAACCTTACTTGACCATCTTGGCCTTACATTAGGGGTGGTGAGATAACCGGCTTTGGTGCAGTCCGAAGTTGGTAGATACTCGATACTACACTCATTGAGGGTTGTTTTCTTGGAATATTTTGGTCGCTAGTTAAGTGGCTAAACCGAAACAATGAACAATGAAAACAATCCAGTGATATTGAGCTCCTTAGAACCCGGTTACTATTTATAGGACAGGTTTTTAAGCCAACTACACTCAAGAGGGTACTTACCTATGAAACCTCATGCGAGCCTGAAACTAGGGTTTTGTGTGAATTGCTTGTACATATGTTTTGTGCATACATCATAAACATCATAAAACATCATATGCATTCACTAACCATTTCAAGGGTTTGGATCTTCATCTTTGTTCTTGTTTTGTAGGTCATGGAAATTCCTCGCAGAAAAACCATCCAAGTCAACCTTGTGAGAATCTCTCCTCAACTCAAGGAGCTCACCTCAAGAATTCCGGAAAGCTCATCCTTCAGTGAAAGACATGGTAGACTGCTCAGCTTAGTCAACACCAACATTGAAGAAGACATGATGAAAGTGCTATTCCAGTTCTTTGACCCCCTTCACCACTGTTTCACTTTCCCTGACTACCAGTTGGTGCCCACTTTAGAGGAGTTTTCTCAATTCCTAAGAATCCCTATCCTTAATCAACTACCCTTCAACGGTACAGAAAAGGAACCAAAGCCTGAAGATGTTGCTCGAGCATTACATCTACAGCCTTCTGACATCAAGGGGCATTGGGAAACTAGAAGCGGTGTCAAAGGCTTCTTAGCAAAATTCTTGTTTGAGAAGGCACAAGAATGTTGGAATTCATTGGACCTACAAGCCTTTGAAGAGATTGTGGCACTCCTTATCTATGGGTTGGTCTTATTTCCCAATTCTGACCAATTGGTGGATGTCAACACTGTCAAAATCTTCTTATCCAGAAATCCAATACCAACATTGCTTGGGGACATTATTCACTCATTTTACACACGAACAATGAGAAAGAGGGGTGTTCTCATGTGCTGTACTCCTCTCCTTGCAAGGTGGTTTATTTCACACCTTCCACAATCTGTCTTGAAGAATGACCAAGGCTCAAGGTGGTCCCAACGGTTGATGAATCTTACTCACTCTTATGTACATTGGTGTTCTCGGTCCAGAGAAAATGTCATCATCATCGATCGTTGTGGAGAGTTTCCTAATGTTCCTTTACTTGGAATCAGATGAGGTATCACCTACAACCCTTGCCTAGCTTTGAGGCAATTTGGATATGCACGGAGGGATGGCCCTCATGACATGTTGATTCCTGACCTAGTTTTTGACTCCGACAATGATGCGCAAGGACTTCGCCAAAGATCCATCAGAGCTTGGGGGAGGCCCAACAAGGTTGATAGCAAGACACTGGGACACAAGAACTCCATCCCTCTTGAGCTTTATCTCAAGTGGGTACGAACCCGAGCCCAGAGTCTTATGATGCCTTATCCTCATGTTCTCCCTGTGATTAAAGAGCCCGTTAAGGAAGGAGAGGTTCCCTACACCATCCTACATCCTGACATGCCTACATCATGGGAGGAAATGCAGAAAAGTTGGATTCAACTCAAGGAGGAGCGGAACACTTTTGAAGCCAGCTTCTACGCTAGCGATAAGAAGGTTCTAGAGCTTACCCGACGACTCCATGAGCAAGAGGCCCTCAACACCTACATCGCACCAAAGAGGATGCGCAATGTCTTTCTACCTTGAGAAGTTTTTGTAATATTTGGCCCATGGGGCATTTATGTACTAACAAATTTCTTCTTATTAATATGACGTGCGTTCCTTTTTGTCTACAACAAGTTTGAATATTCTAAATCCTTGAATGCATTGCATACATAAGCATACCATTCATCATGTGCATAAGCAGGTCTCGCGCCAGGTTTCCTTATCTGTCTGCTGTTTATTTCAGTAGGATGGATCTCGAGCAAACAGTCAAAGACCTGCAAGCTCAAAATGCACAATTCCAGCAACTCCTGACGACCTTGGCTAAGGGTCAGGAGGATCTCAAGACCTTGCTGGGGAATAAAGACCCAGTGAAAAAGAAGAAAAAGAGACTCGGGGTGGCTACTCTAGGGAGAAGATTTGACGGAGAAGCTCGGAGAGTGCTTGAATTTCCTCCTACTTCTGATGAAGGGACCAGTAAAGGAGGTGGGGCTGCGGTACCTTCCGAGTCCGATGTAGAAGAAGAGGAGGTCGAAGAGGATGAAGACTACTCTGATCAACAATACCCTCCAGCTGATGATAAATACAAAGGTTTAGAAGACAGGTTGGCTGCCATGGAGCTACAAAGAGTACCGGGTTTGGATTTTGAAGACTTGGGTTTAGTTGCCGGGATTGTGATTCCCCCAAAGTTCAAAGTGCCAGTGTTTGTGAGGTATGATGGGCTGTCCTGTCCAAAAATGCATCTCAGGTCCTACGTAAGAAAGATCCAACCCTATACGGCAGATAAAAACCTTTGGATCCATTTCTTTCAAGACAGCCTTTCTGGGGCTCAATTGGAGTGGTTTTATCAGCTAGAGGGAACCAGCGTCCGAAATTGGGAAGACTTGGCCACCGCTTTTTACAAACAATATCAGTACAATTCTGACCTTGCTCCCACGCGTACCCAACTTCAGGGTATGTCATTGGGAACAGGCGAAGGATTCAAAGAATATGCACAAAAATGGAGGGATTTGGCTGGCAGGGTGCAGCCTCCTTTAACCGATCGTGAGCTTGTTGATATGTTTCTAGGGACCCTATCTGGACCATTTTTCAATCATCTGATTGGTAACTCTTCCACGGGGTTTACCGATTTGATCTTAACAGGCGAAAGAATAGAAGCTGGCATCAAGTCAGGAAAGATTCAGAAGGGTGTTGCTGCTAGTGTTGAGAAGAAACCTTTCAAGAAGGAAACGACTGTTGTATACTCCCAAAGAAGAGCAGGGAAGACTGAGCGCCGGCCGACAGTGGGGGCCGTAATGATTCAAAACCCTTCAAGTGAGCAGCCTCGCTATAACCAGTCCAGACCAAATCAGCAACGGGTGGAACGGCCGCAACGGCAGTTCACCCGCATTAATATGACTCCAGCGCAAGTGCTTCCCCATCTGTTGAAGTTGAATCTCGCCACTATCAAAGAGGCACCAAAGAATGTGAATACGTCCTCTCCGCATTATCAACATAATGCTAAATGCGCCTACCATTCTGACAGTGTCGGGCACGACACAATGATTGTTGGGCACTCAAGCATAAAATCCAAGACCTGATAGAGGCGAAGGAGGTGGAGTTTGACGCTCCGGAGAAGCCTAACGTGATATATGCTCCCATGCCGAAGCACGGCCGAAATGTCAATGCCATTGAAGAAGATTTGTATGTTGCTGATGTCAATGATCTGATAACTCCATTGTTAACCATCAAGTTGAATCTGTTAAGGGCTGGGATCTTCCCGGGATGTAAAGAAGACTGCTATTGTTTTTACTCTCTGCGTTTGATTGTCCGTTACTGAAGAAAGGCATCCAAGGCTTAATGGATAGTCGACAAATTTTGTTTGAAAAAGTTTCTGCTGTTCCAACCCATACTGAAGATGTCTCAATCATAACCATTCACGCCAATCTTTCCAAGGCCGTCAGAAAGCCTGTTAAGAATACACCAGCTACGAAATCTGTTCCTTTGAAGATAACAATGCCAGGGCCTGTCCCCTATGTTTCTGAGAAGTCAATACCATGGAACTATGGCGGTGACGTCTACTACCATGGTATTAAACAAATCGAAATAACTGAAGAAAGTTCGGATGATGAAGAAGCCAGCATTGGTAACATTGCAGGCACGAGCAAAATCACCCGGAGCGGGAGAATATTTTCTCCAGAGATTGCCCCTCCAAGAGCAATCTTTGGACCCTCATCTACTGACAAGGTCATCCCTGCACCAATAAAAGTCTCTGCTAGAACCCCTTTGATTTAAGATGTTGTTGTTCCTAGTACTGTCTCTCCTACCACTGCTGATAAAGGTAAGGGAATCCAAGATGAGCTCGTCAGGACGAGGGCTCAACCCTTGGTCATCCCGGAAACCTCCAAGAAGGAAATGGATGAGATCTTGAGGATAATCAAAAGGAGTGATTACGATGTGGTAGAACAACTGGGGCAAACCCCCTCAAAGATCTCCATGCTGGCACTGCTACTTTGCTCGGAAGTGCACGCTAAAGCTCTGATAAAATTCCTGAAGGCAGCCCATGTGCCCCAGGAAACCTCTGCAGATCAATTTCAAAATTGCGTGGCTAGCCTTACTGCGGACAATGAATTAGGTTTCTCTGATGCCGACCTAACTCCTAAAGGTAGAAACCACAATGATGCTTTGCACATTTCAGTCGAGTGCCGAGGAACTACTCTCGCACATGTCTTGGTCGACACCGGTTCGTCGCTGAATGTATTGCCTAAGAAGGCCTTGGACCGACTAGATTGTGAAGGGTTAGAGCTGAAGCCGAGTGATATTGTTGTCAGAGCTTTCGATGGTTCGAAGAGAATGGTCCATGGGGAGGTTGAAATTCCCATCAAGATAGGCACTGAGGTGTTTAAATCTACTTTCTATGTGATGGACATCCGTCCATCATACTCTTGCTTGTTGGGTAGGCCTTGGATACACCATGCTGGGGAAGTCACCTCCTCCTTGCATCAGATGTTGAAATACCCTATCAAGGGGAAGATTATAACAGTCCATGGCGAAGAGGAGTACATGATCAGCCACTTGAACTCCTTCCGGTATGTGGAGGTAGAAGGGGAGTTCATTGAGACGCCTTTCCAGCATTTCGAAGAAGTCCTTCCTGAAATCACAGTAGCAAAGTTGGCAGCTGAAGTACTGAGGCGAATGGCCAGGATGGCATCTCTGGAGGACGCAAGGGCCGCAATAAAGGAGGGGAAGAATTCAGCATGGGGGCAGTTGCCTGATATTCCACATAAAGCAGACAAATTTGGATTAGGGTTCACAGCCGCGGGCCAGAAAGCTATGCGCCGTTCGAAGATTGAAAGAGCGCCAGTCAAAATTTCTCCCTACGGAATCAACGCTTTGGAGGATGAAGACAAAGAGAGCAACATCGAAGAGTGGATTTACCCAACTGTCAAAGGAGGATTGTGCAACTGGGAGGCAAAAGACTTTGTCCCCATCACTTTTATTCATCAGTAATTTATCTGTCAAACATTTCCTATTGGTCTGTAATATTTATTTTCAAACAATCCGTACACTATCTTTTCACCTCATGCCTTGCCCGGGGCATGTAGGTCCATCTGTAAGGGTTTTGATCACTTTCATATCCATATGCCATGTTTAATGATTCATTGGACGTTTTTCATTTGATAAACTGCTGTGTTTATTTCTTTCCTTTTGCATTTTTTGTTTAAGGATGGCTATCCCTTACACACACCCACACTCACAAATGCAGGTACCCATCCACTCCGGATTCCATGGGTGACTATTCTGCTATATCCTTCAATAACTCTGAAGATCTGGTCAATCAAGCCGAGTATGAAGATGACGAAGGTTGTGAAGTACCAGGGGAACTAGCCAGACTTCTATAGCAAGAGGAAAGGGCCATCTTACCGCACGAAGAGTCATTGGAAACTGTCAACTTAGGGACCGAGGAAGACCGGAAGGAGGTGCAAGTGGGTGCCAACCTGGAACCAAGTGTTAAGGAACGCCTGATACAGTTGTTGAATGAGTATGTTGAAATCTTCGCTTGGTCTTATGAAGACATGCCGGGTTTAGACACAGACATCGTGGTTCACCGTCTCCCCACAAGAGAGGATTGTCCATCGATCAAGTAAAAAATCCGCCGAATGAGGCCTGACATGTCTGAAAAGATCAAAGCAGAAGTGATGAAGCAATTCGACGCTGGCTTTCTGGCTGTTACGTCCTATCCTCAATGGGTCGCTAACATCGTGCCAGTACCTAAGAAAGATGGAAAAGTCAGGATGTGTGTGGACTACCAGGATTTGAATAGGGCCAGCCCCAAAGATGATTTTCCACTACCACACATTGACATTTTGATCGACAATACAGCTCAGCACAAAGTGTTTTCCTTCATGGATGGATTCTCGGGCTACAATCAAATCAAAATGGCCCCCGAGGATATGGAGAAAACAACTTTTGTCACACAATGGGGCACTTTCTGTTACAAGGTGATGTCGTTCGGTCTGAAGAACGCAGGGGCAACTTATCAACGCGCCATGGTAGCTTTGTTTCATGATATGATACATCATGAGATTGAGGTTTACGTAGATGATATGATAGCTCGGTCACAAACAGAGGAGGAGCACCTGGAACATCTAGAAAAGCTGTTTGCCAGGTTGAAAGAATACAAACTCATGCTGAATCCAAGTAAATGCACTTTTGGAGTTAGGTCTGGTAAACTTCTAGGATTCATTGTAAGCAACAAAGGCATTAAAGTCGATCCCGCAAAAGTGAAAGCAATACAAGAGATGCCTGCTCCCCGTACTAAAAAGGATGTTAGAGGGTTCTTGGGGCGCTTGAACTATATTTCCAGATTCATCTCTCATCTGACTTCTACCTGTGAGCCAATTTTCAAACTCTTGAAGAAAGATCAGGTAGTCGAATGGAACGACGATTGCCAAGCTGCTTTTGATAAAATCAAGGAATATTTTCTAGAACCTCCTATTATGATGTCGCCCGTCGAAGGAAGACCATTGATCATGTATCTGACTGTCTTGGATAACTCAATGGGGTGTGTTTTGGGCCAGCATGACGAGTCTGGTCGAAAAGAGCATGCTATTTATTACCTTAGCAAAAAGTTTACCGACTATGAGACTCGCTACTCACTGCTCGAGAAAACTTGTTGCGCTTTGGTATGGGCTGCTCGCCGACTAAGGCAGTATATGTTGACTCATACTACCTTGTTGATTTCCAAAATGGATTCTATCAAGTATATCTTCGAAAAGCCCGCTTTATCTGGAAGAATAGCTAGATGGCAAATGATCCTAACTGAGTATGACATCCAGTACACCACTCAAAAAGCTATAAAAGGGAGTGTACTAGCTGACCATCTGGCTCATCAAGCTATCGAAGATTATCAACCCATGAGATTTGACTTCCCAGACGAAGACATCATGAATTTGGACAACATTGAAGGTAACAGACCATATGACGGACCCGAAAAGGGATCCCGATGGACCCTGTACTTTGATGGTGCTTCAAATGCACTTGGAAACGGTATCGACGCAATACTCATTTCTCCGGAATGTTGTCACACACCTTTCACGGCCCGACTTTGCTTCAGCTGCACAAACAACATGGCTGAGTTTGAAGCTTGCATCTTTGGTCTCAAGGCTGCTATAGACATGGGGATCAAATCTTTGATCGTATTTGGGGACTCGGCTTTGGTTATCAGTCAAATCAAAGGAGAGTGGGATACCAAGCATCCTAATCGTATCCCATACAAAGAACATGTCCTGACATTGTTGCCTCATTTCGAGAAAATTACCTTCGAGCATTTTCCGCGAGAAAAGAATCAGCTAGCATATGCTCTAGCCACAATGTCCTCCATGTTTAAACTCAACTGGGATAACAAGGCTCCCCAAATCACCATCGAGCGAATGGATGAACCTGCGCATTGTCACGAGATTAATACCGAAGAAGTAGTGGAACAACCTTGGTTCCATGAAATCAAAAGGTATCTCGAGACTAGAGATTATCCCGAAGGAGCTTCCGTAAATGACAAGAAGTTCTTAAGGAAATTCGCTGCTAAGTTCTTCCTGAGCAACGACATCCTCTACAAACGAAGCCAGGATTGTGTATTACTCCGATGTGTAGACAAAGCTGAAGCAGAGTTGATCATGACTGAGATACACAGCGGCACATTTGGCACTCACTTGAGCGGGCATACAATGGCTAAGAAGATCCTAAGGGCAGGCTATTACTGGTCTACCATGGAAGCTGACTGCCATCAACATTCCCGCACTTGCCACAAATGTCAAGTCTACGCTGACAAGGTTCACATCCCTCCTGTTCCTCTCAACGTTTTGACTGCTCTGTGGCCATTTGCAATGTGGGGCATTGACATGATTGGAGAGATCAAGCCCACGGCTTCCAACGGACATCGTTTCATCCTGGTTGCCATTGACTATTTCACCAAATGGGTCGAAGCAGCTTCCTTCGCCTCTGTTACTAAAAATGTGGTTGCCCGCTTTATCAAGCAAAATCTCATATGCCGGTATGGTGTTCCAGACAGGATCATCACAGACAACGGTACAAATCTGAATAACACGATGATCACCGCATTGTGCGAACAGTTCAAGATTTATCATCACAATTCATCTCCCTATCGGCCGAAGATGAACGGTGCTGTTGAAGCTGCAAACAAAAACATTAAGAAGATCATTCAGAAAATGACAGTCACTTACAAAGACTGGCATGAGATGTTACCGTTTGCTCTGCATGGATACCGTACGACGGCACGTACTTCAACCAGGGCAACCCAATTTTCTTTGGTATATGGCATGGAAGCTGTCCTGCCTATGGATGTTCAGATTCCTTCTCTAAGGATTATGAAGGACACAGGTTTGAATGAAGACGAATGGATGCAGACCCGACTTGATCAACTCAATTTGATCGACGAGAAGCGACTCGCTGCTATCTGCCACGGCCAGACGTATCAAAAACGGATGATCAAGGCCTTCAATAAGAAAGTCAGACGTCAAGTGTATCAAGTCGGAGATCTCGTAATCAAGCGGATTATCTTGCCGTAAAGTGATCCCAGGGGCAAATGGACTCCTATATATGAAGGACCATTTCTGATCAAGAGCATATTTTCTGGTGATGCAATGATTCTGACCACCATGGATGGCGACGATTTGCTGCACCCTGCGAACGTAGACATAGTCAAAAGATACTACGCATAAAATAACCCGACAAGTCGAAAACCCGAAAGGGCGGCTTGGGCAAAAATGGGCATCCCGGTGAACCGAAAACCCGAAAGGGCGGTTCAGGCAAAAATTAGGGATAAAAATAAAAAAAATGTCTGTACACCCGGCAAGTTGAAATCCCGAAAGGGCGGCTTGGGCAAAAAGGGGTTTCCCGGTGGATCGAAAACCCGAAAGGGCGATTCAGGCAAAAGTTAGGGAATTAAAGCGTATGACTATGTCTCGTCGGATCACTTCAAAGACAATATCTTCATCAACATGTTCTAGGTTTCTGATCAATCCAGTCATCGGCAAACAAAGCATTAAATGGACGGATATTCAGAGTTGTGAAGGCTATAACGGAATGGAATCTCATGGAATTATTTCACATAGCCATCTTTATTTTGTATAAATCTTTCAATATTTACGACAAAATCCTCTTACTAGGATGATTGTCTCCTTTGTACAAATATACTCAGAGAAAGTTAATACAAATACTCTTCCCAGAAATTTGTGTCATTTCCCTTTTCTTTTTCTCTCGCACTAATTGTTTTATTTTGAGAAACTTCCAATGTTTTGTTAAATAGGCATATGCATTTGAACATAATCATTTCCTTATGAATCAAGAAAGAGGACTACTGATAGGTTGAAGGTGCAGTTGGATATCCTGATACCCCTTCAAAGGAAACCCCCAGGAGATTTGGAATCCATATCCCTCAGCAAGTCTTGAAGCTTATCCCCAGTAGATTCTGGAAGCTTATCCCCTGTAGAGTACGAACGTCTCTCCCGAGCTTTATTCAAAGTTATTCCTCACAAGGGATTATAACTGGGTTATCCTCAGCTATTTGCCATGGAAGATCGCACTCGGCAAAATTCTCCCTATCCCCAGCGGAGTTCATCAAAGTTCCCCAGCATAACTTATCAATACAATCCCCAGAGGAGTTTATCTTTGTTATCTCCAGCCAGAGAATCCTCCAGAACTCAATTCCCCTCAGAACTAAGTTTCAGTATCCCCAGCGGAGCCAGACTAGTGAACCTTTTCCCCACAGAAATGCTTCTCACTAGACTAGAGATTCTCAGTCTTATCTCCCCAGCTTAAGTCTACCAGGTTCTAAAATCCCCAGTAGACATCATCAGAAATTCTCTTACCCTACAAGTCACCAAGGAAATTCCAGGTCCCCGCAAGTGGTTCTAATGCCCCTCGACGATTGAAGGTCTGGTATTCCCCAAGCAAATCTGAAGACTCTCAGTTCTCAGTTCCTCATTGTATATTCAAGATTCTCCAATGAAGATCTCCTCGAGACAGGAATTCCCCAGAAGATTGGTATACAACCCGACCTCCTTATTCTCCAGCAATAACCAGGAATTATTCTTCCCGGCAGTAGTCAAGAGGCTTTTATCTTCAGCCATCTCAGATTCATTTATCCTTCGCAAGACGACTCTCCAGCTTACATGCGCATTCATTTACATTCATATCATATAACATATGTTGCATCATGCATCATGACATGGCATACAACTAACTCTTTACCTTTTCAGGTAAGATCAGTCGACAGACTAAAATCATTATCTTCCGAGATTCTTTCCAGGAATAGTTCAGATGTGACCCAGACATGGCAACATACTAATGCTTATTCCAGATTCATCCAGATGCAGTTTTACACGAGCACATCACCAGGAAGCCCTACACCGGTTCCTCTTCAACTTCAACTTCTGAAAACAGTTTACGGGTTCTCCAAGTAACGGATGTTAACCTATTGCTTGTTCAGTTTCTTCTCAAGACTTCTGAAAACAGTTTATGGATTCTTCCCAACAACGGATGTTAATCTATCAACTTGTTCAGATGCAATTTTTGAAAACAGTTTATGGATTCTTCCCAACAACGGATGTTAATCTATCAACTTGTTCAGATGCAATTTTTGAAAACAGTTTACGGACGCTTCCCAACAACGGATGCTGCTCAATTGCTTATTCAACTTCAAGATTTCTGAAAACAGTTTACGGACGCTTCCCAACAACGGATGCTGCTCTATTGCTTATTCAACTTCAAGATTTCTGAAAACAGTTCATGAATTCTTCCCAACAACGGATGTTAATCTATCGCTTGTTCAGACTCTTCTCAACTTCTGAAAACAGTTTACGGGTTCTCCAAGTAACGGATGTTAACCTATCGCTTGTTCAGTTTCTTCTCAAGACTTCTGAAAACAGTTTATGTATTCTTCCCAACAACGGATGTTAATCTATCAACTTGTTCAGATGCAATTTTTGAAAACAGTTTATGGATTCTTCCCAACAACGGATGTTAATCTATCACTTGTTCAGATGCAATTTTTGAAAACAGTTTACGGACGCTTCCCAACAACGGATGTTGCTCTATTGCTTATTCAACTGCAAGATTTCTGAAAACAGTTCACGGGTTCTCCAAGTAACGGATGTTAACCAATCGTTTGTTCAGACTCTTCTCAAACTTCTGAAAACAATTTCCAGATGCCTCCAGATACGGATGTCAATCTATTGCTTGTTCAGACCCCCAGTCCAGAGATAGTCCTAAGCATGGACACCTTTATGATACTCATTCCAGATGGCATCTTTAAGCCCATCCCCGACAAATTTCTGTCACTCCTCCCGATGGCATCGTTAAGCCCATCTCCAAATGGCATCTCTAAGCCCATTCCCGCATCCATTGCTTTGACGAGTGCAAATTTAAGGGCACTCTAGTGTCCAATCTCCTTTTACCCTCGAGTCACGAAAGGCAAAACTTGCCAATCTAACTCTTCGGATTCAAGAAGATTGAACAGGGGCAACTGTTGTACCCCAAAATTTGCCCTCCCTTTTTCTCATATGATTTCTCATCACAATGCCCTTAAAGCTCAAGATCCAGTTAGGGTTTCATCTGCTCAAGACTCCTCCTTGCACTGTTGACCCAAATTGGGGTTTGTGTTTGCACAAAGATGTTTTGACCTAAAATGCCTAAAATGACTTTCATGCTTCATGTTGGACTCCCAAGTTTATCCATACCAAGTTTCAATTCCAAATTTTGCCCAGTCAATTGGACAGTTGACCTAGAAATCAACTATATTGGGGAAAAAGTCAACTGTGGCTAATTGATAGTCAAATCTCATGAAAATTGACCCACATCAACATTATAAACTCACATGAACCATTTGATCAAGTTTGGATCACAATTCCACAAGAAATTTGATCAGATCACCAAAAGGGCAAAATGGTCATTTTTAGGGGTTTTGACTGCACAAAGGCAATTTTTGACTGTTTGACCTAGCCAATGGCAAAACAAGCTCACATATGGACTCAAGGACCCCATGGAATTGTCTTGACATGCTCAACAAGTTCAAAAGATCCCAAATGCACAAGATTGACAGTTGAATTTCCCAGTCAATTGATCAATTTTGACTGTATACTGAAAAGTCAAACTTTGACTTTTTGGTCAAAATCAAGAGTCAAGATTCATTTTTCATCAAAACATGCCAAATCATGAAACTTGTTCATCAAGAAATCAAGAAATGCAAATTAGGGTTTGAAATGGAATTTTTTCATAACTTAGAATTTTTCTAAGTTATGAAAAACCCTAATTTTTTCCTAACTTTGTCCCACTTTCTGACCAAGATTCATTTGGATTCAAGCAAAAGTCAAAACATGAAAGTTGTAGCCTATTGCATAATCTACAACTTTGATTCACAAAGTTTTCCCAAAAGAAGCTTGTAGCTCAAGTTACAATTTTTGGAACAAGGGTACCAAACCATTCTTAACTTAGTGAAAATTTGACCTATTTTAGGCAAGGTTTTTACCTAACTTCAAGACCATTTTTCACATACTTCCACTTGGAATTTCAATTTGCATTTCAAAGATGGATTGTATTACACATTCCAAGCTTTCCAAAATTTCCAAGAACTCATCAAACAACCTCATGTTTAGGGAGAATCGAATTTGGCAAGTTGGGCAAAAGTCACTTTTGTTCTTGACCAAGACATGTTCATACACATTGCCATTTTCAAGTCAGCTTGGTTTATGCTACATTACAGGCCTCTAATCCCATTTGCACTCAATAATTTAATGCATATTCATTGTGCCAAAGCCTTATTTTGTGTGTCCAAACATTATTTGCAAGATTAAGCCATTTTTAGATAAAGCATAATATCCATTTTTGAAAAGGTAAACTATATGTCAAAGTTGCAAATCAGCAAGTACAGATCAAATCTCTTTGGCACAAGTTTATGAACAAAACACACTGATCAAGGGGAAGGTTAGCAGCACATTAGGGGGGCCTCTAGCTGTCTAAAACTCAAGTGGACATTTACTTGCTTAAGTGTGAAGAAAGCTAGCCTAACACAACACAACTTTCATCTCAGCACAAGGGAGCTTAAGCAAATACTTTGTACACTTGCTAAACATCCATCCTAAGCTATAACACGAGTTAACCAAGTCCCAAACATTCTCACTCACAAAGTCACCATTGAACTGCACAAAAACAGGGCCTGCTGCAGTTTGAGTTCCAACTCTCATTTCCATCGTGCATTCTTGCCCAAACCAGTTCAAACACCTTCCCTACCATAAATCCAAACTATCCAAAGCATTAGAAGTGGACTGTAACTCCTCTAATCAGTTTGGCCATTTTCATTTTCTTGTTTTACAGGTGGAGTGCTACAACTCGATTCAGCTAGTTTCAAAGCAAAGTAAAGCTTGGAATAGCATCCCTGGACATCAAGGAAGCTGTACCAATCATCACCTTGCTCTGAAAGTGCCTCCATCATCAGATACAACTTCAACTGAACAGGTATATTCTTGAACTTCTATCTCTCAATGTAGACATCATTAGCTCTAAGTTTGTGAATAAGAAGTGTTCTACTCATGCCCCTGAAACTGTACATACCTTTACTTTTCATTTATTTTGCATATGCTGTGAGAATTTAAGGTCTGAATATGGATAAAAAGTTAGGTTAAGATTTGGGAATGATGAAATTCTCTCTTATTTTTGAGAGTTAGGTCAAGTTGTTGGTATGAATGGATTCGTTGTTTGATGCTGAACATTTTTGATGTTGTGAGTTTTCATTAAAAAGCCAGGAATCAGGATGTTTGAATGATGGTACAAGCGCGCGTTTTTGTCACAGTTCTGGCCAGAGGTTGAAGAAGAACCTATTGGGCTGGGCTTGTTCTATATTTCTTATTTGCACCATGTTATTACTTTCACACCCCCTGAGCCCATTTTGTTTGTTTTAATGATTTTTTGACTTTTTCTTTTTTATTCTGATTTATTTATTTTTGATAAAAGTATTAAAAACATAAAAAATATTTTTTACACCATTTTAATATTTTTTAGGCATTTATTTGATTATATTGATATTTGTATAAAAATAATTACATAATGTTATTATTTAGAATAAATAGAAAAAATAATGTAAACACATTTTATTTTCATTTTTATTTTGTTTTATCTTCTAAAAGTATGTTATATAAAATATACTTTTTTTTATAAATATTAAATATTATTTTTTATATATATATAATACATATTTAGAAATTAACACATATACATATATATTTATTAGAATATTTAGTAAATAATACAAAATATATACATTTTTTATTTTATTAATATTTGATAGTAAAAATACATTTTTGACAAATATACTTCATTTTTTATTTTATTTTGTATATAATAAACAAATATTTGTACATATTGAAGAATTAATCCATTTTATTTAATAAAATTAGGGTTTTACCCTAAACATAAAAAACTCCAAAAAAATAATTCTTTTATTTTTGTTTATTTGACATAAAAATACTTTTTTTTCATACATATAAAAAAGCCTTTTTGCATCTTGCATATTTATCTTATTTCTATTTAATTTGTACAATTAATTATCTTGTAAATAATTCCAAATTGATGTAATAGCTAGCTTTAAATTCCTTGTCGAATCCCCCCATTTGAACATTTGTACCCCCCTTCCCATATTGTGTTGTAATAGCTTAGGAAATTTAAATTTCGCACTTTATTGCTTTCTAAATATACCATGTTAGAATTAGGGTTTGTATGCAAATAAAAACAACAAAATAGTTTGACCTAATTTCAAGATAATCAAGCATGAAAATGGACAACACATATCACACTTGCACCCCTAGGGTATTCCACTTGTTGCCTTCAATAAATGGGACATATTGCATGTTAGGTCTCTTTGGGCAAAACAAACACAATTCAAATGATCATAGTCCCTCGATGACGCTTTCGAATGTTTCCTAAAAATGATCAAGTCCCTCAAAGGAAAATTGCCCAAAGATACTTGGCACCATTGCAATTATGGTCTAAACGATGACCCGCGTCCGTCCCTTTCACATCCTAACACAAGATTGTCCACCAAATGCAATGGTGGAACAAAATTGTTAAAAGGGTTAAAACATAGCAATAATCTTTGAGAACTTTAGGGTAGATAGCTCTTAAGTACTTGTCCACTTGCAAAACAAAACACTTGTCTGTTTTTCAAATCACACATTCAAAACAAACTTTCAAAAAAATCTTGAAACATCTTTTCAAAAAGACAAACACCTTTTGTAAAACATTCGAGTAAAGAATTGTTACAAGGGTAGCCTAGACAAGGCATCTTTTTCAAAACATTTTCAAAACCACACACAAATCACCATTTCAAACAATTGAAAACCAAGGCAAGTTGATCTAAGCAAGTACCTAAGAGCCCATGGATAACCATGGATAGAAAGGGTGCTAATACCTTCCCTTTATATAATCTACTCCCCGAACCCAAGAAAACATCTCAAAGGTTTATTCTGTTCTTTTTAAACCTTTCCTTAGGATAAAATAAAAAGTCAGTGGCGACTCTTGCTCAACCGAAACATTTGCGAAAACAAACGCAAAACCATAGTCAGTTCTCCCACAGTATCACAATTATCAAAGGTCTTCCTTCAGCCGGAGGCATCATAACATGAGTTTCTTGGAGGTATTGCTTGATTCTATCAAAGGCGACCTGGAATTTGTCATTCCACTTTACCACTTGATCTTTCTTTAGAACCTTGAAGATTGGATCACAAGTAGCAGTCAGATGTGAAATGAACCTGGCAATGTAATTTAGGCGTCCCAAGAAACCTCTAATTTCCTTCTCAGTGCGGGGAGCTGACATCTCTTGTATGGCCTTCACCTTTGCAGGGTCTACCTGAATACCTTTGTCACTGACGATGAACCCCAGAAGCTTACCAGACCTTACCCCAAAGGTGCACTTGTTTGGATTTAACCTCAGCTTGTACGTCTTCAACCTATCAAATAGCTTTTATAGATGATCAAGATGTTCTTCCTAAGTTTGAGACCTGGCTATCATGTCATCGACGTAAACCACTATCTCATGGTGAATCATGTCATGGAACAGAGATACCATAACTCGCTGATAAGTTTCCCCAACATTCTTCAACCCAAACGGCATCACCTTGTAGCAGAAAGTGCCCCAATGTGTAACAAAGGTTATCTTCTCCATGTCTTCAGGTTCCATCTTGATCTGATTGTAGCCAGAGAAACCTTCTATGAAGGAAAAGACTTTGTGTTGTGCGGTGTTGTCAACCGGAACATCGATATGGGGAAGCGGGAAGTCATCCTTGGGGCTTTCCCTGTTCAAGTCTCTGTAATCCATACACATTCGTACTTTACCATCTTTCTTAGCTAATGGAACCACATTAGCAACCCACTGCGGATAGGAGGTGACAACTAAGAACCCTGCATTGAACTGCTTCATAACCTTGCTTTAATCTTCTTTGACATCTCAGGGCGTATACGACGTACCTTTTGCTTTACCGGAGGGTAGTCTTCTTTAGTCGGTAGACGATGAACCACTATATCTGTGTCTAGTCCCGGCATGTCTTCATATGACCAGGAGAAGATTTCAACATACTCATGCAACATCTGCACCAACCGCTATTTGACACTAAGCTCCAGATTTACACCTATCTTAACCTCTTTTCTGTCTTCATCTATACCCAAGTTCACTGTCTCAACCGGCTCTTCATAAGGCTGTATGGCCCTTTCTTCCTGATGTAATAGTCTAGCAAGTTCTCCGGGTACCTCACAATCTTCCTCGCCTTCGTCCTTGGCTTGGTTGATTGGATTTTCAAAGTCATAATGAGCAGTAGCATAACTGTTATCAATAGGATCCAGAGTGGATATGGGTCTGTATTTGGATAAGTGAGTGTGTGTAAGAGCATAACTGTATAGACAGAATAAAAGAAAAGAAAGACAGAGAGCACAAAATTTGTATGCAAATGTCCAATGCTTTATTGATGTCATATGAAAATGAAACATGATAACCCTCACAAATAGAACCATTGTGCCCCGGGTAAGACACATGGCTATAGAGTTTTTATGTTGTTTTTAAATTAAATATCCGAAAAATCAGAAATACAATTACTCCTGAACAAAAGTAATTGGTACAAAGTCCTTAGCTTTCCAGTTACTGAGTCCGCCGTTGGTAGTCGGGAAGATCCAGCTGTCAATATCAGAATCACCATCATTGTCTTCTGTAGAAGAAACAATATCAATAGCATTGACTCCCGAACCATGTTTGGGAATAGGAGCATTTATGATATTAGGAATCTCGGGGGGATCAAACTCAACTTCTTTAGCATCAATCAGATCTTGCACTTTGTTCTTCAAAGCGTAGCAGTCATTGGTATCATGGCATGGACTTTTCGAATGGTAAGCACAACGAGCATTCTGTTTATAGTAGGGAGAGGTGGTGCTCGGATTCTTCGGAGCTTCCCTCAGAGTAACCAGATTAGACTTCAGCAAATGAGGTAAAACCTGAGACAACGTCATGTTGATTTGAGTGAACTGTCTAGCTGGTCTTTCTGCTCTCGGCTGATTGCTTCTTTGCTGAGCAGGTGCCAGTTTGGAAATCATAACAGCCCCTACCGTCGGACGGTGCTCGGTTCGATTCTGATTCTTTTGGTTATAGACAGCACTGACTTCTTTTTTACCTGCAAATGGCTTCCTTGCAGCATTAGAAGAGGCATCCTTCTGAATTTTTCCACTTCGGATTCTAGCTTCCACTTTTTCTCCTGTAAAGATCAGTTCAGTAAAACCCGCCGATGAACTTCCAATCAGATGGTTGAAGAATGGCCCAGTCAAAGTTCCCAGAAACATATCCACGAGCTCCCTGTTAGCCAAGGGAGGTTGGAATCTTCTATCCAAGTCTCTCTACTTCTGAGCATAATCCTTGAAACCCTCATTCAGACCCATAGACAGCTTTTGGAGTTGTGTACGGGTGGGAGCAAGGTCTGCATTATACTGATATTGCTTATAAAATGAAACCGCAAGGTCTTTCCAATTACGAACATTGGCTCTTTCCAGCTGATAGAACCAATCCAGTTGTGTCCTAGACAGACTGTCTTGGAAGAAGTGAACCCACAAGTCTTTGTCAACAATATGAGGCTGTTTCTTCCTCACATAGGAACGAAGATGCATTTTGGGATAAGAGACCCCATCATACTTAGAAAATACCAGTGCCTTGAATTTTGGGGGTATGACAACCCCGAAGAACAGACCTAACTCTTCAAAATCCAGCCCAAGAACCTTCTGGATTACCATAGCACTCAGACGCTCTTCTAATTGCTTATACTTTTCATCATCCGGAGGGTACTACTCCTCATTATAATCAGTTTCATTATCAGACCCTTTAGGACTAGGGTCCTCTTCTCTAGCTTCACCCTCTTGATTCTCTCCCTCTTTAGATGAAAAAGCTAAATCAACAACCCTTCTTGGCGGCCCTCTGAACCTTCTGCTCATATGTGCCATACCGGTTGTCCTCTTGGTCTTCTTGTTCTTCTTAACAATCAGAGCCTTTAGCTCTTCCTGTTCTTGTTCAAGAGCCATTGCTGAAATAAACAGCGGAGGAGATGAGAAACCTGTTATGAGTCCTGTTATGCAATGATATGTATGATAAGTATACAATGTTTTCAAAGATCTCGCGGGGTAAATAAGAAAATGTCAGAAGTTAAATTTTGCAGCTTTGATTGAAGAACTTTGTATCGTTGAAAGTCCTTATACAAGAGTCAAGCTCACTATATCAAGTGGGTCATAGCCCCTGACTCACTTTGTTGAGTTTTGATCTTCTGACGACATTGGCTAGAGGAAAATAAATCCCCTTGCCCCTTGCTAGACGTCTGATTTATCATAACCTGCATCACAGGCCCTCGAGATCCTTGAAATGGTTAGTCGTGATATGCTATGGTATGATGTTTATGATGTCATGATATATCACAAGTATAGCAAACACAGACAAATTACACCAAGTCCTTAGGTTTAAGGCCTGCTTGAGTTTTAAGGTCATACCCTCTTGAAGATGGATTCGTTCAACCTGTCCTATAAATAGTAACCGAGTTCTAAGGGATCTCAATATCACTGATATTTCCCCCAGATTTGTTCAATAGGTGATTGACTCGCAACCAAACAAAACTCAAGAGTTAAACCTCAATGAGTGTAGCATCGAGTATCTGTCGACCTTGGGCATACACCAAAGCCGACCATCTCTCTACGTCCTACTGGCCAAGTTGTGCAATTAAGGGTTCTAAGGTCAATTGATGCTTTATGACATCACGCGGCGGCCCCGTACATCTCCCTGATTGACACAAGGGTTACGGGTACCAACCAAAGTGCCACATCAACGTAGCTACTGCTTCAACCGTGTCGGTATACCCTAGTACAACTCCCTCACAATTTATTGCTACTTACCTAAAAGGTGTTTCCCTTATCCGAGTGTAGGATCAAATAACCCAAACAGTTCCCATAAATATAAAGCAAGCAAGACAATCAAGAGAAAGCAATTAAATATGACCTAGATCCTAAGATTTACCCCACTTTATATTTTATCCCCAGCAGAGTCGCCAATTCTGTGATACGGTGGCAGAACCGACTGTTAATACTGGTTTGCGTTTTTTGTTTGCAAAATGTCGCGGTAAGCAAGAGTCGCCACTGACTTTTATTTTATCCAATCAGGAAAAGGAAAAAGAACAGAAAAAACCTTTTTCGAGAATGTTTCTGAGTACGAGGGGTAGATTATAGAAAGGGAAGGTGTTAACACCCTTTCTATCCATGGTTTTCCATGGGCTCTTAGGTACTTGCTCATTTTGAAATTTCTTGTGTGTGCTTGCTTTGAAAAATTTTGTTTTACTTCGTTTTAACCCTTGTTTCTGTCCTCAAGAGTGTTACGAAGTTATTTTTAAAAACTTTGTTTGGGAAAGTGTTTGTGTGAAAATTTTTTATTTTTTATTTGAGCAAGTGTTGTACCCCAATTTTTCCCCCTAAGATCCCTTCATCATACCATGTTGATTTATTCACAACAAGATCACACTAGTATTCTTGGTTCCCCTCCCTACTTTGAGTTTTACTCCTTTTGAGGGATTACCAAGGACCTTGACTTATGTTCCTTTTGTGATCATGAATATTGTTTTGATTTCTTCACTTAACTAATAAAATACAATGTTGGCTTATCTTGCTTGTTATCCATGTAGGTAAAGGCAATGAGATTTAACAAGCTACCCCATGGGTTCATGAGTTTATTTCCATGCCCTAGTTAATATAGCTTGAGAAGTTCAACCCTCATCATTGGATTAGTTTTTCAAGAATTGGCATGGCAATGTTGCTTTTGTTCATCACATTTCAAGGTTATTAAATTTAACTCAAAAGTACAAGGGGTTGATTGGAGAAGTTGTCATGTTTGGACAAGGCCTTGTTCCTATTGGTCACAAGAGCATATTTCTCTCACAATTCAAGATATGGAAGTGGTTTTGGTGGCTATGAGTCTTCATTATTATAATCAACAACTTATATTCACAAAGCAAGAATATCGGTACAAGAAGTTTGTTCAAACTTGTCAAAGTTCTCCAAGGCATTCTCTTGATCTAGAAGCTAGGGTTTTGAACTTCAAAGGAGTATATCTTGCTCACCTTTTGTTATTTTTGAGTGATTCCAAATACATCCTTCTCTTTAAAGGGTTATCAACAAATCACTTCAAAAGTTCCAAGGAGTTTTCATGTGGAAGGAACTTGGTGAAGAAGAAAGAGTACAAGTCATGCAGATGAATCCACAATTTTCCATATGTGACTTCAAATGGTCATAACTTGGTCAATTTTTATCACCTTGAGTCCATTCGTTTTCCATAATGATATTGAATATGTGAACTTTATGCCTTCTTTTATGTGAAAAGTGAGAAAATGGATGGAAGTTGCCTTAAAGATTCAAAGGATTATAGGTCATTTCATGATTTTTTGCCAACTTCAACAATTCATAACTCTCTCAATTTTTGGTGATTTTGAATGGTTCAAGTCCCAAAATGTCATTCAAGAGATCTAATTCATTCCATCTTTTTTGGTAAAGAGCAAATTCCAAGTGGAATGCCATGTTTGGATGCAAAAGATTATAGGTCATTTTTGAAGAAGAATTTGAAATATTTTTAAGTATGGAAAGTCAACCCTTTTTCTTCAACTTTGACTCAATGTAAATTTCATCTCAAGTATCCATTTAACTCCATTCTTTTTCCATTGCAAAACTTGTAATCTCATATTTTTAAAGCATCAAGAATCATGCCCTAAGACCCCTTGAGTTGGAAATGTCATGGATTTGAATTTGGTAACTTGAAACTGAATTTTCCACAAAGTCAGAATTTTGAAATCCGTAATTTGACTTCTAAACACAAGATTTATGCACATTTTTGATTTAAAATTGATTAGAAAACTTGCCAGAAGTGATTAGCACCCCAAAACGCAAGATTTGGTTGAGTTTTGATGGAAATAAAGTCACACTTTACTCGTTCTCGACCTTCACTCAATTTCCCTCCAAACTTCCTTGTTTCTTCCAATTTTCATTCTCATTCACATCCATATAAATAGAGGGTCATCCCCCATTCATTTCTTCAAGCTTTGAGAGCCAAAAACACCCTGCCAAAACTTCACACGAACCCATCTTTTTTGAATTCAGTTTCTGAGATTTAAGCTCCCTTTTCCAAAATTCTTTGCGCATTCATCATCCTTAAGAATCATATAAACTCTCCAGCACTTAAACCAATCAAAACGAGCCATAATTAAATCTACAGAAGTCCATTTTCAGAGCTTCTTCCTTGAACTTCGAAAAGGTAGAATTCTCCGCCATTTGGATACAAATCAAACACTAATCTATTCTACTCCTTCTCCTGATTCCAATGCTGCTTACAATTTTTAAATCCATTAAGAATTGAGATAAATCTCAAATTGAAGGTGCTCGCTATTTTCTGGGTTTTTGATTCATATCCCATACCTTATATAAATTTTGCGCAATGGTGGTGTTAGAATCATCTTGAAGAGACGAGTTCAACGATACTAGCCTGGGATCCTAATTTTTCCATTTGAAGGATCTCACAAAATTCCCATGCAGGGTGTCTGGAAGTTGAAGACGTTGACATGTCTCGTCTCAGCCAATGATAGCGTGCCAAACGTTTTAATTTCATTGGTTGCCCTTTTTCTGATCCTATGCGTATCTCACTAACGTCCATATCAAGCACAACGCGTCTGGTTCACTGGATCAGCTTACTAACGCGTTTTGACTATGATCTGATGGTCCACTACTTTTTGGTTTTATTTTATTTTCTGAATTTATATTTTTATTGATTAAATTTTCAAAAATTCATAACTCTTTTATTTTTTATCCAAAAATTATGAAAAAATTTACAAAAATACTTTGAATTATTTCTGATCTCATGACTATTTTTTAACATTTTTATTTTGATATTTTATATTTTTTGTATTTTTTGAATTATTTGTTTTCTTTTAATTACTTAAAAAAATACTTTCTGACATTTATTTAATTCTGAAAAAATTCATAAATATTATTTTTAATATTTTTGACTTTCTGAAAATTTTATGGAATTTTATATTGAGGATTACTATTTTTGACCTATTTTCTGTTTGTTTTGAGCAATTTTAAATAGTTTTAAAATAGTTTCTGACTTTTAAAAATTACCAAAAATTTTATAAAAAATATTTGGATCCGTTTCTGATTTTTCTATGGCCTTACTTTTTCTTTCTTGATTAATTTGAACATAGTTGATATTTTTCTCCTCTATTTTGATTTTTAAACATTTTTAAAACCCTTTTAATGTATATATATTAAATATAATATTATTTTGTTATTATTTGCTGGCTGTCTTGAGTTGATTTTTTGAATATGACTTTATTAACATCATTGGATCTTGGGTGTTGAGTTCAACTCCACCAAAATGGATAAATGATTTTAATAATAGTTTGATTAAATTTTTGATTCAAAAGTGGTTTATTCATTTTTCCCATCCCGTCTTCATCTTATCCCTTTCTTATTGCACTAGGTGTTATTAAAGCATGATCTCTATATCATGTCTCAAAACAAATGGTGCATAGATTGCTATTGACCGGCCTTAAAATAGGTGCGACATCTATATAAGTCCACTTACGATTGCTTAACATAACGCTAAATTTCGTCTCGATTCGAATAAATGATCATTCGTGGCCCAAACTTATGATTGCAAGCCCAAGTATGTTAATTTGATCTCTTTGATCCAATAACCTTGAGATTCATTGTATGGAGGATTTGGTTCTACCAATCCTCTAATGGATCTACAACACCTTTGGTCAACGCGGATCACTTAAACATCGTTGATCATTAAATGGTACTTATGAGAATTCCAAATGGATGATATACTTGACAAAAAGCAAATGCAACTTGTTGTGTGGAGGCTTTGGTTCTACCAATCCTCTAATGAGTTCCAAATGCAAGTTTCAAGATGGTCATCCAACTAACCACTAATTATTGACTTGTTTTACCTTATGCTTTTATTCTTTTTTATGCTTTATGTATTATTTACTTTTAGAATTTACATTTCATGCCATTTTCATCTTTGCTCATTTGAGCATTTATTTTCTAGCCATTTTTACTTTTCTCACTTGAGCTTTTCTTTTCCTTTCTTAAGATACTTAATAATCAACATAAACCCTAAAAAATCTTTAATGGTACTTGGACTATTTGGTTCCTATCCTTGGCATTATGGAGCATGAGACTTTTCTTGGACTTAGGATTAGAAACCTTGACCTATCTTGGAGATCTTATCTTATTATTTTGTTTGGAGTTCTTGAGGTTTACCTCAAGACATTGGGTTGATTGTTCGTTTTTGTGTGCAGGTTTTTGTGATTACATCCTCTGTTTGTAATCTGGAATTCACCCGTATACAGTCGTTACTCTGCCCAATTTTTGTGAAGACTTAATACACTTGAAGTTTGGTTCTCTCAAGAGGTCTAGTATTTCTTTGCTTGATTGGTTTCAATCTAAGGAATGGGAATTTTGTCTTGGCTCATAATGTCAAGTTTTAGCTTCTTATGGGTTAGATGGTTCTTATCCCTAGCTTTTACCTTATGCTTTATGATAGCCTCTTCTTCTCCTCCCGTCTTCTTTAATTTCAAAAATCTTCTTCCTCCTTTTGAAAACTCTTCTTGTTTTGAAACTTGAACCATTTTCATAATAAACTTGGACTTATGTCCATGAATTTTCAAAACATTTTCATAAATAAACTCCAATCAACTTAATAACACCTTGACATTTTTTGTGAGAAGACTAAAAGTCAATCAATCTCATTTCAAACCATTTTGCCACTTTGGCTTTTTTATCTTTAAAACTTTTCTTAAAAGATTAAACTCTTGTCAATCCTTGTAGTGATGTAAACGACTATACTTCTACAATATGTAGTGAAGAGAGATATTTTCCACTTGGGTGTTGAGTGAGGCATTGTTGATTTTGAAATCCAAGCCATATCCTTCACTTTGAGATGATGCAAATTCTCCTTTCTCATGATTGGGTAGTAGGTGTGTTTTCCACGCGGACAATGATGATGATGTTTTATCTTATAAAAATTAACCAACACATTTGTGTTTTAAATTTTTAAAAGAGGAACTACGTGTACCCTGATCCCCTATTGCACGAAAGGTGGTACGTAGGCACTAAAGATTCGCAACCGCGGCGTGTGCAAAAATCATAAATAATATTTCTTTTCTCACCTCCACCATCCATTTTATATACAACAGTTTTTATAGCCAAAATATACAGATTTTACAAAGAGGTTCCTGCAGAGTACCATAGATGTTTAGGGTTCTAATACCTTCCCTTTGCATAATCAACCCCCTTTACCTTGAAACTTTCCCCCTCTTTTTGGGTTATTCGCTCTTTTCCCATTCCTTTGGAAATAATAAAGCGCGGTGGCGATTTTTATTTTGATTTGTATGAGGTCTAGTCAATCCAATGGCTTAGTCTTGAACATTTCTACCGCTATAGTAAGTACTTAAGAGTTTTCTACATACTCCAAAAAGTCTGTTCGTTTTCCTTTTAGACAATTCCATCCCATTATTGAGAAATAGGTAGCATTGTCGTTGGAGTTTTTAGGGACATTTGAAGGGACAAGTACGATCACAAAAGCAATGTTAGGAAATATTAGTAATTATTCTAAAGCCTTAAAGATCTTTTTCCGAGGCAACATTCGAATGGGTCATTTTAGATCTTTCGGGGGCTAGAGGACAACCACTAACAAACCCTATACTTCATGGTCGTTTACCGAAGGCAACCGGAGTGGAGTAAACCATAGGAGTGAGCATGTGAAAGTGTAATTTTCAGTTAATTATCTTCGCATAATTTGGGTTTTCTACCGTATTAATTTTCAATTAGTCTTTCCATACAATCCTATTAACATACATCTAGGCAGTTTATAGTTTGCGGAAATTAAAAGTGCGGAAAGTTTAAAGTCCTAGCTATTACAGGGCTTTTGCAGATACATAATTATCTTGACTGAAAATAAAAATGCGGAATTGAAACCCTAATTAATCTATTACAACCTCGAAACAGTTACAATAATAATAAAAAGGAAATTAAAAAAATGCGGCAGCGAATAAAACACGAGAATAATTTAAGAATCCTAAAAAAACTAATTGAAAAAATATTTAGGTTATTTTTTGAGAAAAAATTGAATTATGTACAAATTAACCCTAATTTCAAATTGTTTTAAATTATGAAAAAAATAGAAATTAAATTTCCCTAAATTAAATTAATCTAATTAATTATGGAAATAAAATATCTTTTGAAAAAAATGATTTTAATGTTTTTTGTGATTTTTGATTCTATGATTAAAAAAATGATTTTTTGTTATTTTACAAAAAAAGAAATTAACTAAATAATAAAAAATAAGAATTAAAATAAGAAAAGAAAATAGATGGGCCTATATTTACTGAATGGGGGGTGTATCATGAATTTGTTAGGCCCGTTAGTTGCTGAGCCCAACCCTTGCGTGGGATCAAGTGGAATTCCCTTCTGATGGTGTACCAGGGTCCTTCCTTGCTTAAGCTCTAGATTTGGAATGTGAACAATCCATTGGCTGGATTGTAGTCGTGCATGGTAGGCGCCTGGAAGCATGGGGTATAGAATCTGCATGTAAACCTTAGGAAAATAATAAAACGCTGGGATCTGGGATCGAACCCAGGTCCTTTCGCTTACCAACGTGCGCCTTTGCCACTGGACCACATGTTCTATTTGTTATAATAATAAAAACAACGAATAATATATAAAACAAGGTGGCTAGATAAAAAATAAAAAAACGCGCGCCATGTATTCAAATAGACCAATGGTTATCAACCACATATCTTCTTCTTCCCCTGCCCGTCGTTTTAGGTTTGTAACCTTTACCTACGGACAAACTTCCATGGCTATAACCCTGTATCTTTCAAAAATCTTAGACAATCAAGATAAATTCATTCCAAATATACCAATCAACTTGTTGTGATCTCACGAGTATAATGGCATCCTTCTTTTGCCCTAATTTTCCCTGTATCAAAAAGCCCTAAAACGGCCATGAAAACCCTAACAATGGCAAACACATATACATGAATCAAAGCTTCAATTAAACCATTCAAACACATTGTAAATATGTCAATGAACACAAATATATCATTAGAACATGTTTATGATGCAAGAATTTCTGTAATCGGATTTGAAAAAGGAAGCAAACAGTGGGAGTGTTAAGCGACGATTCTGGGCTTGTGGAGGCTTGTAATTGATCGTGCTAGCTTTGGGAAGGTCCAGGAAACGATTGAGAGTGTTGAAATGCTTTGAATTTACCTCTAAGCTTGAAACCGATTCACCACTTTTGTCCAAAAATTTGAGTTTTGTTTGGGGTTCTCACGCCTGCAAATCCTTGTTCTTGCGCCTTGGTTATGTCCAGCATATATACTAAAGCATATTAGGTGAACAAAAATGCTTTGTATCTTTGAAGATCATCAAGATTTGATTTGGTTTTTCTCTTGTATGATATGTTTCCAAAATAGGCCTAATCATGCCATCTTTGATTCAATTTTCCTTGCACGATTTGGATATGATTTTCCAGCTTAATTGGATTTGATTCCTACAAAAAATCAGATCAAACATAATCTTTTGTATTTTTTGCTATTTATTTGATTTAATGTGAATTTTAAATAATAAAAAATCAAAATAAAATAAATAATGAAGAAAATAAAGTGTAGATGCTGATTTTGGTCGTGGACCATGTCACAAACAAGATTCAATCATGAAAAACTAGGCCCATTTGACAAAAAAAATGCACTTTTGAGCATATTTGACTTTTGGCAATTTTGCAAAAATGGTCAACTTTAATAAGGCACATCTCCTCCAATTTTAACCATAGAGAGGTGTTCTTGGACTTTTTAGAAAGCTTAGGATGTACCCTAAACAACCCTTTTGGTTTCATCTCAATTGGGTCTTCCATGTACATGTAAGAAGCTTTGACCCAAAAGGTATTTTTGTTGACTTTTCAAAAGGACCTATAATGTAGAAATTCATATCTTTTGATGAGTGCATATTTTGAGCATGTGTGCTGAAGATGAGTTGTAGGGAATTGCATCGTCTTCAAAATGAGCCTTGTATGGAAAATTTATGATAAAGTATGAAGAAGTTATGCTTGGTCAAAGTTTGGTTGACTTTTCTTGAGAAACCCTAATTTAGCAACTTTTGGGTTTTGATGAATTTGGGGAATTCCTTGAGGAATCATGATCAAACCTTGATCAAATGATGGATATCACTTCAAAATGTTGATGTTTACCAATAATCTTGAAGTTTGACTGTATGTGGGCCACAATTGACTTTTGACCTAGTACAGTTGATTTTCAGGTATCTGAGCAATTGACTGAGAAAACTTCTTATGCAAGGCATGGAACTTGACATGGATGATCTTGAGAACATATTAGGACCATGAAAAGCATTTGAGACCTTTGGAGTTCACACATCTTGATGAAAATGGAAACCCTAGTTTGAAGTGCATTGCCTTAGGAGAGAGTTTGTCTGGTCAACTCTTGGGTATCCTTGAGCAAGTTGAAGACCTCAATGGGCATGTGTTGAGTAAAATGAGAGGGAAAATTTTGGGGTACAACACACAGGTTCATCATCAGACTCTCCTCTTGCTATATTTTCTTCTTCTGACTTCCTTTTTTTGTTGGACCAGCAATCTCTGGCACAGTGACCAAAGTTCTTGCAACAATAACACTGAACATTCTTCTTGTCAGACTTCTCCTTTCCCTTCTGGACATTCTTCTTCCTATTAGAGTTTGAAGCATCTGACCTTTAACCACCATTAGTTTTCTTCTTGGCTTCTGACCAAGTCTGCTTCTGATGCTTCTTACCAGAAGTTATTTTCAGAGCCTGCTTCTCTACTTCCCTTTCAGAAATTCTTACAGTCATACGCAACTCATGCGCCTCTAGACTACTTTGCAGCTCTTCAACTCTCATGGTGCTCAGATCTTTGGAATGTTCAATTGCTACCACAATGTAATCAAACTGAGAAGTTAAAGATCTCAAGATCTTCTTAATAATTACTTGTTCAGAAAGAGTTTCTCCACAAACTCTCATCTCATTAGTGATCAAAATCACTCTAGAGATGTACTCAAAAACCTTCTCGTTATCCTTCATGTTGAGATTCTCATATTGCTTTCTGAGAGACTGAAGCTTCACCTTCTTTACTGATCTGTCACCACCGTAACATCTGACCAGTGTGTCCCACACAACCTTTGCTGTTTCAGAATCAGAACCCTTCTCAAACATATTTGCATCCACACATTTATGGATGTAGAACAACACCTTATGATCTCTCTCCCTTAGAGCCTTCTGTGCTATCTTCTGGACCTCTGTTGCATCTGGTTCTAACAGATCATAGTCATCAGTGACAAGATCTAACACATCTTGAGAACCAAATAACACGCGCATCTGGATCTTCCAACGATTTTAGTTTTTTCCATCAAATACTGGAAGCTTGAAGTCTTCCTTGTGCTTGGAAAATTTTATTGTTGCTTTGTTCCCTTTGTAAGCCCAAGAGGCATTATTGTGACGAATAAAACTTCTTAATGCAATTAACATTTGTTCTCTTTCTGTTTAAGCAAATTTGAGTCTTATAAATCCTTGAAAACATTGCATAATATATCATACATATCATTGCATAAGCAGGTTTCAAAGCAGGTATCTCATCCTCTTCGGTGTTTATTTCACCAATGGCTCTAGAAAAAACAGTGAAGGATCTACAGACTCAAAATGCCTAGTTTCAACAGATGATGATGGCTCTGACCAAGGGGAAAGAAGAACTAAAAGCCCTACTTATTAAAGAAAAGAAGAAGCCAAAGAAGCCAACTGGGTTAGTGAATCTGTGAAGAAGGATTAGAGGAATAGTGCAGCGAGCCTCTAAACTGATAACTTCATCAAAGGAAGGAAAAAATCAAGAGGAGGAAACAAGACAGGAAGACTCCAGTCCAAAAGAATTTGATGATGAATCTGACTATGATGAGGAGTAGTATCCTCCTGCTAATGAAAAATACAAACAACTAAAGGATCATTTGAATGCAATAGAGGTCTGGAAGGTACTAGGTCTAGGCTTTGAAGAGCTGGGTTTGGTTTCTGGGGTTGTCATCCCACAAAAGTTCAAGGTGCTAGTGTTTTCCAAATATGATGGGGTTTCATGTCCCAAAATGCACCTCTGATCTTATGTGAGGAAGATCCAGCCTCACACTGCTGACAAGGACTTGTGGGTCCATTTCTTTAAGGATAACATGTCCGGAACTCAGCTAGAATGGTTCTATCAATTGGAGGGGGCCAACATCCGTAATTGGGAAGACCTGGCTGCTGCTTTCTACAAGCAGTATCAATACATAGAAGACCTTGCTCCCACCCGTACTCAACTCCAAAGTATGTTTATGGGTTCGAGCAAGGGCTTTAAGGACTATGCTCAGAAATGGAGGGACTTAGCAGGAAGAGTCCAGCCTCCCCTGTTTGATATGGAGCTAGTGGATATGTTTCTCGATACCCTGTCTGGTCCATTTTTTAATCACCTGATTGGAAGCTCTTCAGTAGGCTTTACCAAATTGATTTTGACAGGAGAAAGGGTGGAAGGTGGAATTAGGAGTGGGAAGATTCAAAAGGATGCATCCTCCAGTGTAGTAAGGAAGCCATTTGCTGGGAAGAAAGAGGTTAGTGCTGTGTACAGTCAAAGGAATCAGGACATAACTGAATGCCGTCCAAAGGTAGGGGCTGTTATGATCTCTAAACCTGCACCTACTCAACAAAGGAATAATCAGTCTTGAGAGGAAAGGCCTGTGAGACAGTTTACCCAGATTAATATGACGCTGTCTCAAATTTTGCCACAGTTATTGAAGACCAATATGGTAACTTTAAAGGAAGCCCCCAAGAATCGTAACACTTCCTCTCCCCGCTGTAATCCAAATTCCCACTGTGCTTATCATTCAGAAAGTCCAGGTCATGATACAAATGACTGCTGGGATTTGAAAAACAAGGTGTAAGACCTTCTCGAGGTGAAGGAAATTGAATTTGATGCCCCTGAGATCCCAAATGTTATCACTGCTCTTATGCCCAAGCACGATCGTGGTGTTAACGTTATTGAAGATAATGTGTTTGTTACTACTGTTGAAGAGCTTGTTACTCCTCTTATGACTGTTATGTGGAACTTGTTGAAGGCTGGTTTATTTTCTGGCTGCAACGAAGGTTTCCTTTTCTGTTTATCTCTACCAACTGGTTGTCATTTGTTGAAGGCAGGTGTTTAGTGCCTGATGGATGATAGAGAGATTTTGTTTGAGGAGACTCCCTTTCCAAACATTATGTGCAAGGATATTTCAATAATAACCATTTATGCCAATCCTCCCAGGGTGTCCACCAAAAGACCTGTCAGGATTGCATCTGTTCTGAAGGTGACTCCACTAATAATTACTATGCCATGGCCAATACCATACTCTCAGAGAAAACTATTCCTTGGAACTATGGGGGTATCGTCTACTACCACAACTCCAAGCACGATTTGTTGGCTGAGGAAGACTAGGTTTCTGAGAAGGCTGATCCCGACATTGGAAACATTATTGGAACCAACAAAATAACCAGAAGTGGAAGAGTATTCTCTCTTGAGATTTCTCCTCTGGAAGCTGTTACTGGTCCTGTGATCATTCCCACTTTTGTTCCTGCTGGTGCTACTACTACAATTCCTGTGATTACCCCTGCTGACACCCTTATAACCGAGTCGACCAAAACTCGGGGCAAAGACATATTGATTGAGCCTGTCCAGATGAAGGCGCAGTTAGCATCTATCCTAGAAGCTTCCAAGAAGGAGATGAAGGAAATTTTGAAAATTATCAAGAAAAGCGACTACAACGTGGTCGAACAGCTGGGGAAGACCCCTTCAAATATTTCTATGCTAGCCTTATTGTTGTGCTCTGAAGCTCATGTAAAGGCTCTAGTGAAATTTCTTAAGACGGCCCATGTGCCACAAGAAACCTCTGCTGACCAATTTGAATATTGTGTGGCTTATTTGACGGTTGATAGCGGTTTGGGTTTTTCTGATGCTGATCTAACACCCAGAGGGAGGAAACGCAATGATGCGCTGCATGTTTCCGTCGAGTGCAGGGGCACTACATTGGCCCATGTACTGGTAGATACTGGTTCATCATTGAACGTGCTGCCTAAGAAAGCTATGGATAGACTAGACTGTGAAGGTTTGACCTTGAAGCCCAATAACATAGTGGTGAGGGCTTTCGATGGTTCGAAGAGAATGGTGCACGGGGAGGTGGACATCCCCATCAAAGTAGGTTCTCATGCTCTTGAATCTACCTTCTACGTGATGGATATCAAATCATCCTATTCTTGTTTGTTGGGTCGCCCTTGGATCCATGGGGTTGGAGCTGTCACATCTACTCTGCATCAAATGATGAAGTACCCGGTAAAAGGAAAGATTGTCACAGTACACTGTGAAGAAGAATACATGGTCAGTCACCTGAATCCTTCAGGTACGTAGAAATGGATGGCGAGTTCATCGAGACTCCATGTTAGAATTTCGAAGGGGTGCCTCAGACTATGGTTGCAACTGAAACTATCACCAATCTGCCGAAGACCACCAGACCTCTCTTGAGGATGGCTTCTCTCAAGGATGCAAAAGTAGTTATCGAAGAAGGTGGGTATACCATCTGAGGCCATCTCCCTGATATTCCGTACAAGTCTAATAAGTTTGGTTTGGGTTTCTCTTCAAGGGCTCAAAGGGTTGTTCGAAATGATCGTGCTGGAAGACCTCCCCTACGCATCAGCAATCATGGGGTCAACGCTCTAGAAGAGGGTGACGATGAAAATGACATGGATATTTGGATCTTCCCTACTACCAATGGTGGACCCAGTAACTGGACGGAAAAACACTTTGTACCGATTACTTTTGTTAAGAAGTAATTGTCTTTCTTGTTTTTTGGATATGTAATAAACATTATAAACTTTATGGCCACGTGTCTTAACCAGGGAATAATGGTTTATTTGTGAGGGTTATCATATTTCGATTTCATATGGAATTAATAAAGCATTGGACGTTTATTGCATACAAATTTTGCGCTCTCTGTTTTTTCTTTTCTGATTTTTACTTTGTCTATACAAGTATGTTCTTGCACACACCCACGTATCAACTGCAGATCCATATCCACTTTGGATCCCATTGACAACAGTTCTTTTATTTCCGGTTATGGCTTTGAAAACCCAATCAACCAAGTCGAGGACGAAGGTGAGGATGATTGTGAGGTACCCGAAGAACTTGCTAGGCTGTTACAGCAGGAAGAAAGGGCTATAGAGCCTCATTAAGAGCTAGTTGAGACAATAAACTTGGGCACAAAAGAGGACAGAAAAGAAGTCAAGAATGGTGCAGATCTGGAGTTTAGTGTCAAACAGCGGTTGATACAGATGTTGCATGATTATGTCGAGATCTTTGCCTGGTCATATGAAGACATGCCAGGACTAGACACAGATATCGTGGTTCATCGTCTTCTAACTAAAGAGGTTTGCCCTCCGGTAAAGCAGGAGGTTCGTCGTATGCACCCTGAAATGTCAGAGAAGATCAAAGCAGAAGATATGAAGCAGTTCAACGCTGGGTTCCTAGCTGTCACCTGTTATCCTCAATGGGTTCCTAATGTAGTCTCGGTGTCTAAAAAAGACGATAAAGTGAGGATGTGCATGGACTACCGAGATCTAAACAGGGAAAACCCCAAGGATATCTTTCCACTTCCCCATATTGACATTCTGGTTGACAACACCGTGCAGCACAAGGTGTTTTCCTTCATGGACAGTTTCTCGGGTTACAATCAGATCAAGATGGCACCCGAAGATATGGAGAAAACAACCTCCATCACACAATGGGGCACTTTCTGCTACAAAGAGATGTCGTTTAGATTAAAGAACGTCGGGGTAACATATCAGCGAGGTATGGTAGCTCTATTTCATGATATGATTCACCATGAGATAAAGGTTTATGTTTGTGACATGATAGTCAGGTCTCAAACTGAGGAAGAACACCTTGATCATCTATAAAAGTTGTTTGATAGGTTAAAGACGTACAAGTTGAGGTTAAATTCGAACAAGTGCACCTTCGGGGTATGGTCTAGTAAACTTATGGGTTTCATTGTCAATGACTAGGGTATTCAAGTAGACCCTGCAAAGGTGAAGGCCATACAAGAGATTCCGGCTCCTCGCACCGAGAAGGAGGTTAGAGGTTTCTTGGGACGCCTAAATTACATTGCCAGGTTCATTTCCCATTTAATTACTACTTGTGAGCCAATCTTCAAACTCCTGAAGAAAGATCAAGTGGTAAAGTGGAATGACGAATGCCAAAATGCCTTCGAGAGAATCAAATAATACCTTCAAGAACCTCCAATTCGGATGCCTCCGATTTAAGGAAGACCTTTGATAATGTACCTAACAGTGTTAGATAATTCAATTGGGTGTGTGCTAGGGAAACATGACGAGTCTGATTGAAAAGAGCATGCAATATACTACCTTAGCAAAAAGTTTACCGACTGTGAAACAAGATACTCATTGCTCGAGAAAACTTGCTGCACTTTGGCATGGGTTGCTCGCCGACTAAGATAGTATATGTTAACCCACACTACTTTGTTGATATCTAAGATGGATCCGATTAAGTACATCTTCGAGAAGCCCGCTCTCTCCGGAAGAATAGCAAGATGGCAAATGATCTTGACCGAATACGATATCCAGTACACGACCCATAAAGCAATCAAGGGAAGTGTATTAGCTGATCATTTGGCTCATCAGGATGTGGATGACTACCAGTCCATGAAATTTGAATTCTCGGACGAGAATATTATGCTAGTGACTAACTATGAAGAACCTGGACTGGATGAAGGACCTGAGGAAGGAATCCGATGGACTATGGTTTTTGATGGAGCCTCCAACACACTCAGAAATGGCATTGTTGTTGTAATTATATCTCCTGAGGGCTGTCATACTCCCTTCACCAACAGATTATGTTTCAATTGTACCAACAATATGGCGGAGTATGAAGAATGCATCATGGGTCTCAAAGCTGTTATTGAACCGAGGATCAAATTCTTGAGTGTATTCGGGGATTCAGCATTGGTAATAAGTCAGATCAAAGAAGAGTGGGACACGAAGCACCCGGATGTCATCCCTAACAAAGAGCATGTGCTGACATTGCTTCCACACTTTGAGGAAGTCACCTTTGAACATTTTCCACGAGAAGAGAACCAGTTAGTGGACGTGCTAGCTACTATGTCATCTATGTTCAAGGTCAAGTGGGACAACGAGGCTCCTCGGATCACTATTGAAAGGTTGGATGAACCAGCATACTACTTTGAGATTTATGTTGAAGAAGTAGCAGACAAACCTTGGTTTCATGAAGTGAAAAGGTATTTCGAGGCTCAAGAATATCCTGAGGGGGCATCTGTCAATGATAAGAAGTTTCTGAGAGGATTCTCCATAAAGTTCTTCCTCATTAATGGAATCCTCTACAAGCGCAACTATGACTCTACTTTACTTTGGTTCATAGACAAGAGCGAAGCAGAGAGGATTATGGAAGATTTACACGAAGGTACCTTTGGTACCCACTCTAGTGGATACACCATGGCTAAAAAGATCCTACGGGCAGGATACTATTGGTCCACTATGGAAGCAGACTATTATCAGCATTCCCGAACCTTTCATAAATGCCAGATCTACACTGATAAGATGCATGTACCTCTAGTTCCTTTGAACGTCTTGATGGCTCCATGGCCCTTCGCAATGTGGGGAATTGACATGATATGAGAGATTAGACCTACTACCTCCAATGGACATCGCTTCATCCTACTGGCCATTGATTACTTCATGAAGTGGGTTGAGGCTGCATCTTTTACTTCTGTTACCAAAAACGTTATGGCGCGGTTCATCAAGCATAACCTAATTTGTCGATATGGTGTGCCAGAGAGAATCATCATAGACAATGGTACAAATCTAAACAATACGATGATCACTGAAATTTGTAAACAATTCAAGATCCAATATCATAATTCTTCCCCTTATCGACCGAAGATGAATGGCATTGTGGAGGCTGCTAACAAGAACATTAAGAAAATCATACAAAAGATGACAATGACATACAAAGACTGGCATGAGATGTTACCATTCCCTCATCATGGTTACCGCACCTCAACATTCACGTCAACAGGGGCAACACCTTATTCTCTGGTATATGGCATGGAGGTCGTCCTGCCTATTGAGGTCCAGATCCCTTCTTTGAGGATTATGAAGGATCCGGGTTCGAACAAAGATGATTGGATCCAGACCCGACTTGATCAACTGAATTTGATTGATGAGAAAATGCTTAATGTTGTCTGTCATGGTCAAGTGTATTAAAAACGGATGATCAAGGCTTTCATCAAAAAGGTCAGACATCAAGTATATCAATTGGGTGATCTAGTAATCAATCACATCATACTTCCGTAAGGTGATCCCAGGGGAAAATGGACTCCCACGTACGAAGGGCCATTTGTGATCAAAATTTTCTGGTGGTGCCATGATTCTAACCAATATGGATGGTGATGACCTTCCTCACCCAGTTAATGCGGACATAGTGAAAATATACTACGCGTAAATAAAGGCCCGCTAGGTCGACTGGCCTAGGCAAAAATAAGGGTATCCTGGAAAACCAAAAGGGTTCGGGCAAAAATTAGGGATAAATAAAAAAAATTTGTACACCCGGTAAGTCGAAAACCTGAAAAGGTGGCTTGGGCAAAAAAGGGTATCTCGGTGGACTGAAAACCCAAAAGGGCGGTCCAGGAAAAAATTAGGGATTTGAAGAGTATCACTATGTGCCATTGGATCACCTTGCGACCATATTTCAGTATCAACTATCAAACTCAAACGGTATCGATCGATCCAGTCAGCTTCAGACAAGTAGCTAAGTGATGAGACGCTCGAAGACATTGGGGCAATAGCATATTTGAAACTCAATGGGATTATTACACATAGCTGTTTTCTCTTTGTACACAATTTTGTGTAATTTCATTTCTTATGACGGTGTTCTCCTACTAGAACGTCAGTCTCTTTGTACAAAATGCCTATTATAGGTGAACTTCAAAAAAATAAATGCAAATCATTCCTTGAAAGTACAAAACTATTTTTTTTTCTTTTTCTGTTTTGTTTTGCAAAAAACATCCAATGACTTATTCTTGACATATGCATTTGAATATGATTTCTATTCACAAATACTTACATAAAAAATAGAAAGACAGTTGCTGATGACTTTAAGAAACGGGGCAAAGTCTAAAAATAAATTTGACATCCTGAAGGTTACTCTTTCCAGCAGGTATAGGGGAAGGGACAATTTGAAACTATTTCGCCATTACATACGACCCCGTGACGTCTATGTTCCCCACAGAGCAGAAACAACCAGAGTTTTGATCTCTCCTTCCCCAAGCAGGAATTACTTCCTCCAGTCAAGAGCTGAAACCTATGTTCCCCAGCCTAGCTTCTTAATTTCAAACGGTTTATAAAACCTCCTCCCTGGTAGAGTTTATTTCTCCAATTGTGGAAGCTCATTCCCCAACAGAGTTTATTTCCCTACATCGGAAAAATCTTCCAACAAAGCATCCTCCCTCCATGGAGTTATTCTCAAGCAGAATCAATCCCCGGTAGAACATCCTCAAACATAAAGAGGAAATCCCCGGAAAATCATATCCATTCATCATCCTCAGTGGAAACGAAGGACTCGACTTCCCAATACTCTTCAGCAGCAGTCCGCGATTTACTTTCCCAGACTGAGAAACATCACAATAGCATTCCATATTCATACATCATGGCATACACATACACATCGCATATAGCATAATCTTATTTATTTTTAGAACACCATCACAATGTGTTTCATACATCATGACATTGCATATAACTAACTCTTTACCTTTTTCAGGGAAAGATCAAATCAACAAACACCGTTGACTACTTATGTGACCTGGTAGTCTCCTCAAAAGCTACGTCTAATGAAGGGCTATTTCAGTAATTTCTCAAAAATATTTCCTCGCAAGACCTTCTCTGGTTCAGTCAGATCGACACTAAGATCTTTCTGATTTCTATTTCAGTTGAAGATATTCCAAGACTTTTGCCTTGTTCAGTTGAATTAAGCCTAAGATTCTTCTAATTTCCATTCCAGTCAAAGTTGATCCAAGACCTTCTCTGGTTCAGTCAGATCGACACTAAGATCTCTCAGATTCCTATTCCAGTTGAAGATAATCCAAGACCTTTTTCTGGTTCAGTTAAATCGACACTAATATTTTTCTAATTCTTATCTAGTCAAAGATAAATCAAGACCTTCTCTGGTTCAGTCAGATCGCCACTAAGATCTCTCTGATTCCTATTCCAGTTGAAGATAATCCAAGACCTTTTTCTGGTTCAGTTAAATCGACACTAAGATTTTTCTGATTTTTATCCAGTCAAAGATAAATCAATACCTTCTCTGGTTTAGTCAGATCGCCACTAAGATCTCTCTGATTCCTATTCTAGTTGAAGATATTCCAAGACTTTAGTCTGGTTCAGTTAAATCAATCCTAAGATTTTTCTGATTCTTATCCAGTCAAAGTTAATTAAAGACTTTTGTCTTGTTCAGTTAAATCGATCCTAATATTTTTCTGATTCTTATCTAGTCAAAGTTAATTAAAGACTTTTGTTTGGTTCAGTTAAATCAATCCTAAGATTTTTCTGATTCTTATCTAGTCAAAGTTAATTAAAGACCTTTCATGGTTCAATTAAATCGACACTATGATTTTTCTGATTCTTATCCAGTCAAAGATAAACTAAGACCTCGGCTGGTTTAGTTCAAATCGACCTTTGATTTGTTACTGATTATTTTTCAGTAGAACTTTTCTAGTTTAGTTAAATCAACACTAAGATTTTTCTGATTCCTATTCATTCAAAGATAAACCAAGACCTCTGCTGGTTCAATTCGAGTCGACCATTGATTTGTTACTGATTCTTTTTTGGTAGATCCTTTCTCTGGTTCAGTTAAATCGACACTATGATCTCTCTGATTCCTATTCCAGTTAAAGAAACTGTAAAGCCTGGGGTACAACCAGATAACAGTTTAATCTCATTTCCCCAGTAAGTCACTATGAATCTTGGAATACGACTAGATAGCAGTCAGCCTTATTATCCTTAACAAGTCACTGTGAAGCCTAAATCCTGACCAGATAGTAGTTCACTTTCGTCTCTTCAATCAAGAGATGACTACCTATTAGAGTAATGGAGAACTGAAGCTCCTAAACTCTATTTCCCAAGACAAAGACCGACATTCCCCTGCAGACTCCTCGTCAGACAGCAGGAACAAGAATCCCCATAAAGAGAATTCATAGGAAGTTAGTATCTATTTTGGATGCATCTTTAAGCCCATCTACGAAGACTCTCCGTCATACCTTTTGGATGGCATCTTTATGGCCATCTCCGACAAATTTTTTTCATCTTCTTCAAATGGCATCTGTAAGCCCATTCCCGATATTATTCACCAGCAATCTCACTTCGGGTGAGTGCAAATTTCTGGGCACTCTAGCGTTCAATCATCATCCACCTTCAGATCACGAAAGGCAGACAAGCTAATCTACATCCTCAGGTCTAAGAAGATTGAACAGGGGCAGTTGTTGTACCCCAAAATTTTCCCTCCTATTTTCACACAAGACATACTCCTAGAGGTTCTCAATTACTCAAGGTTGACCAAGAATTGACCACACAATTCTCCTCCTAAGGCAATGAACCCCCAAATGGGGTTTCAATTTTCATCAAGATGGTTGAGCTCCAAGGATCCAAAATGTTCTCAACTGTCCTAATATGTCCTCAAGGTCATCCATGCCAAGTTTCATGCCTTGCTTAATATGTTTGCTCAGTCAATTGCTCAAGTATTGGGAAATCAACTATGCTAAGTCAAAAGTCAATTGTAGCCCATGTACAGTCAAACTTTAAGATTTTTGGTCAACATCAACATTTTGAAGTGATATCCATCATTTGATCAATGGTTGATCATGATTCCTCAAGAATTTCTCCTAAGCCATCAAAAGTCAAAAATGGAAAATTAGGGTTTCTATAGGAAAAATCAACCAAACTTTGACCAAGCATAACTTTCTAATACTTTATCAGAAACTTTCCAACCAAAGCTCACTTTGAAGATAATCCAATTCCCTTCAACTTATCTTCATCCCCCAAGATCAAGAAATACACCATTTGAAATATATGAGCTCAAACATTACAGGTCATTTTCAAAAAGTCAACAAAAGCCATTTTTTTCCAAGACTTTTTACATCAAGATAACATCTTCAAATGCAAAATTGGTAGAAAGAGGGATTGAAGTTGACATCTTGGGATTTCCAAAAAGTACTAGATCATCATCATGAGATAAGAATTGAGCAAGTTATGGCTTTCCCAAGTTGGAAAAATTTGGATATTTCAAGAATGGTGCATTGAGCAAATTTGGATTGTTGAGTCAATGGCCTAACTTTTTAAGATTCAAATATCTTCCTAAAGTCATAGAAGACCTCTAATCTTATTTTTGCATGGCCTTGTATTTTCAACCTATTTTTTACATATTTATTTTAATTTATTTCAAGTAAATATAAAATAAATTGTATAAAATATTTGGAATTGGGCTTAGGCATTTGGGCTATTGTTTTGACTCATCTTGAAGCCCACAATCACGTGCAAATAGTGTCCAGATTCACTAATCATCAAAAATTGCATGAAATCACAAATTATGGCATTTTTTTCAAATATGGATCATGGATTAAAAACAATGTTTATGGCCATGATTCTTTCCATTCAATCTTGTCTGCTCATTCTACCCTATATATAGCTCATGTTAGAAATCCAAACACACACACATATAGCCTGAAAGAAGCCACACGAAATTTGCAAAAATCCAACAAAGTTGTCAAAACTGAAACACGATTTGTAGGGACTTTCAACTCAAACTAGCAATCATACATTACTCCTGAAGTTCCCAGAGACCAGATCCAATCGTTCTCAAAGCTTGCAACATCCCAGATTATCAGATCTTGATCTCTCTGATTGGTAATTTTTTCTTGATCTCAAAATCTCAATATGCGTTATTTAAATCCATACTAAGCATGTATTTGTATTATTGGTGATATTTGTGTGCATTCTAACGTTTTATATGAGAAGCTAGAGTCCAGAATTAATCTATGCCATGGTTGACTGTCGTTAGGGTTTCAAGCTTGAACCCAATGATGCGTGAAGATTTAGCAATTTTAGAGACCATAATCGTGATCCGGAGACTTTTTTAAGGCATACTGCATTGTTTGTTTTTTGTTTTGTTTGATTTTTCAGGCGAGCCCACCGGAGAAGACGATGGAAACCACCAACTGTGGTGGTTGGACTGGCTGGCTCTAAGTCAAAGGGCTGGCATGGCTTTTATTCATGATCCCATTAGCTGGATCCATACAGACAATTCCTCTCTCTGCTCGTGATTGGTCCGTTTGAATAATACAGGGACCCATTGAAGGGCGCGCATGAAAACTCAGCCATTTAATTATTTTTTATATTATATTGTTTCTTTTTGTTTATATGCATGAATGAGCAGGATGGCCGGATGGTAAGAGTGCAAACGTGTGAGGAAAGAGACCTGGGTTCGATCCCACGTCCAACAATTTTCTATTTTTCTTAATATTTCTTGCAGGATCCAATGAATTGCATCTCCATATGTCTACCATGCATCTCCAGATCTCAACCATCAGATCACCATTGGATCCATATCTAGCGCCTCCAATGTACAAACCACCATGCAACTCTTTGCACATCCAGGCCCATATGTTATGTTTTTTTATTTCTCTTTTAGTATTTTTGTTTATTTTATATTTTAATTTTCAACAAATCATAAAAATAAATAATCAAAAAAAAAAATAGGATTAGATATTTTAATGTAACTAATTTCTTTAATCAATTAATTAATTAAACTTTAACTTTTATTTTTAATTAAAATAAAATAGACTTAGGTTTTTACTTGAATTAACCTTAACTTTGCAAATTAACTTAATTAACTATTTGGACCTTATTTTTATTAATTCAAATTTAATTAGTCCTAGATTATTTTTTTCTAAATATTTTCTTAAAAAATCAAAAAAATATATTAGGATTACTCTTTGTTTGCATTGATTTAATTAATTAGGATTAAAACTTAATCTTCCTCAATTTTATTTAATAGTTTTCTTAATAAAAACAAAAACCAAAAAAAAAGATTTTCTTTTGTTTACTTAGCATTTTCTTAGGTTTTTAGACGTTCATCTTTATCTCGTGCGCGTTTATCGTTTTCACATTTTCGTAATATTGTAACTGATCATGGATGTAATAGTTTTAGATTTAAAATTCTGCACTTTTATTTTTTTGCATCTCTTTTTTATGTAACTATCCAAAAGCGTTGTAATAGTTTAGGGTTTATGTTTCTGATTTTATTTTCCGTACTTTACATTTCCTGTACAATATTACTGTTAATAACTAGGATTGCATGGAAAGATTGAAAATAAACGTTAGCAAACCTTAATGCAAAAGATAAATAACTAAAAGAACACACTTCTCACGCTTACACCTTAGGGTATTCCTCACTCGGTTGCCTCAGAAAAGGTCATGTCCCTCGAACGTAGAGATATCTTAGCAAAGTTCGTAAATCTAAAAGTCTTTGTAAAAGATCATAGTCCCTTACTGTCCCTCGGGTTGTTTACGATAAATGATCTTGTCCCTCGATGTTGCCTATATGATGACAGTCCCTTCGAGTGCTAAGATATCCTTACCTGTTGCCTTCAATGACCATAGCGTCCTTTCGATATTCCCTCACATCTAACGATAAGGCTACCTACTCACTAATAGTAGGATAGCGCTATCTAAAGGAAAGGAGGAAAAAGAACGTCCTTTTTCGAGTAGGTAGATAACTCTTAAGTACTTGCTCAAACCTGGAATTTTTACACTTACACACTTTATAAAAACTATTTTCAAAAACGCTTTATCACACTCTTGAGGACTGATACAAGAGTTACCATAAAGCAAACGAAAATCTTTCAAAATACACAAACACAAACAGTTTTCAAAAAATGAGCAAGTACCTAAGGGCTCGTGGAAAACCATGGATGGAAAGGGTTCTAACACCTTCCCTTTCCATAATCTACCCCCTTACTCAGAAAATCTCAAAAAAGGTCTTTTTCTGTTCTTTTCACCCTTTCCTTTGTTGGATAAAAGAAAAGTCGGTGGCGACTCTTGCTTACCGCGACATTTGTGAACAAAAAATGCAAAACTAGTATTAAACAGTCGGTTCTGCCACCGTATCACATTAGATTTAAAGGCTTGCATGGGGTCCATTAGGTAAGTACCCTTCTCAATTTGAAGTTAAGTTGGCTCAACCTGCCCTAAGATAGTAACCAAGTTCTAAGAATCTCATATCACGGATATTTCTCGAAGGTTTTATTGTAGTACAGTAACTGATTTTCCAACAAAACATCCTGCGAGTCGAATCTCAATAAGTGTAGCATCGAGTATCAACCAACTCTGGACTGCACCAAAGCCGGCTATCTCACCACCTTCTAATGGCCAAGATGGGTCAATTAAGGTTCTAAAAGTCTATTAGTGCTTTTGAAACCACGCGGCAACCCAATGTTATCATCGATTGACTCAAGGAACATCAATACAAACCAAAGTGTCCCACTAATGTTGCCATCACTTCAACAATATCGGTCTATGCTGTACAGTTTCCATTATCTATTGCTACTTACCTAAGGTATCTATAGATCCGGGTGTAGGTTCTTCGCAAGAATTTAACCCAAGAAACCCTTAAGATAAAGCAACCAATACAAACAAATAAAGCAAGTAAAAGTAATCTAAGACTCTAAGGTAACCCTTATTTTCAATAAAGTCCCCAACAGAGTCGCCAATTCTGTAATACGGTGGCAGAACTGACTTGTCTTACATTTTAGGACAAATGTTGCAGATAACAAGAGTCACCACCAACTTTTCTTTTATCCAATAAGTAAAGGGTGAAAAGAATAGGAAAGACCTTGACAGATTTTGAGTTCGGGGGGTAGGTTATGAAAAGGGAAGGTGTTAGCACCCTTTTCATCTATAGTTATCTACGGGCTCTTAATTGCTTAGCTCACTTTTGAAAAAAAAAATTGTGTGTGTGTTTATTTGAAATATTTTGAAAATGCCAATGTAAGACAAACTTTCTTATGGTTCTTGTAACAGTCCTCAAGAATGCATACAAAGAATTTGAAAATAATTTTTTTTTGAAAGTGTGATGTGAGAAATGTTTTGTTTAGGAAAATTTGTGAGCAAGCGACTAAAAGTATCCTACCCACTCAAGGTCGTTCTTGTACTTTTCCTTCTACTTTACAGATAGTGCTATCCATACCATTAGTTGGTAGGTAGCCCCATCTATTGGTTGTGAGGGACAAGCGAAGGGTCATCGTACGGTCATTGAAGGGAACTTGTAATGATGCTTTAGCAATTTCATAAGGGATTAAATCATTTTTCGAAAGGCAACATTGAAGGATCATCGAGGGACCATGATCTTTTGTATCGGGGGTCTTTTGCTAAAGCATCCCCACTTTCGAGGGACATGACCGTTATTTTGAAAAGGAAACTAAGAGAGGTTACCCTAAAGGTGTGAGTGTGAATATTGTTTTGATTCAATTATTTATCTTGTATTAGGGTTTTGCTATCGATTGATTTTATCTTGCCATACAAACCCTAATTACTAGCAATTGCATAACGAATATAGTAGTAGGATGTAAAGGCGGAAATGTAAACCTAGGCTATTATAGAGCTTTGGGGCAGTTAATTAATAGTGAAAGAGAGTGTGAGAAATAAAACCTACAACTATTACATCCCAGTAGTAGATACATAATAGAGAAAAGTGCAGAAAAATAAAGCTACCCTATTACAGTTGAACACGCCCTATACAGTTTATCTACAAAAATAAGATTAAAATAGAAAAGAAAATGTTTTGGTGATTTTTTTATAAAAAATGATTTATGATAATTAATTAAATAAACCTAAAAATCTAATTAATTTTAATTAATAAAAAATGTTAATTTTGGAAAAAGATAATTAAAAACTTAAAACCTAATTAATTAGGATTTTTAAAAAAGGTTTATGTTTAATGATTAAAAAAAGAATTAAGTTTTCCAAAAATAGATAATGGAAGAAAAATCAATGGAAAATAGGTTTAGAAAACAAAAATAGTGCAAATGCCAGGGGTGGATATTAAACCCGCGCCATTTTCCTTTTACACTGCACAACTTGCCACTGCGCCAGGCATGCACTGATGTTAGTAGAATGGGCATCATTCAAAATATATTAAACCTGCAAAATATTGGAAAATGTGAGAAAAACAACAAAAGGCAGGGATCGAACCCACACCCTGGTAGTCTAATGCATTAACATGCGCACGCTTGCCATTGGGGTGGCTGTGTCATCCGGTAATGCTATGAAATCAATTAAATATAATACAAACATTATGGCTAGACCGGTGAGGCGCTAGAGCCTTAGCTCTGGTCTTCTCCAGCGACTTCCTTTTCTATTCCTGCAAAAATAGCAAACGTCAGTGGTTCAATGGTACCCTAACCCCCTAATTTGGGCCTTGTAAATTCAATGGTGCCCTTGGTTTTGGCAGATTCTCCCTATACAAAAAGATACGAAGCAAATAATATGAAATGGTTCAAACATGCCAACTTATGATTCAGTCGTTATGGGGGCCATGCGATGGGTCTATCCTGCATAGTTATACCTTAGAAGCATGTTAGTATGGTTAGTTTAGATCAAAGCATAATAAAAACAAAGATATGAATTTCATGCAATAATGAAAACCGATGAAGCATATACGAGAGTTTCAGGACTCTCGGGTCATCACAATCGATCCCCACTTACCCTATAATGCTTCTAGAATTGATTTGGATGATTGGGTTGCTTTGAGAGAGGTTGAAAATAGGGTTTGAAGTTTGCCCTAGTTTTGGATAATTATTTGAAATTTTTGGAATGGTGACCTCTTGCAAGGTTTCGTGTCCTTCTCTAGTTTTTTGAATAAGGATATTTGTACGAGAAAATTAGGTCAAAAGAAGTGGGCTTGGGCCTTTGTATGAAAGCCTTGATTTAATTTAATTTATTTTGAATTTAAAAAAATAAAAAATAAATGGAATAAAAATCAAAGGGGTGTATGACTAACTTCATAGGTTCCCTATGAGGCCTAATACACGTTTGGACCTTGAAACACAAGCCCACTAGCCCAAAAATTTAAGTTCGATCAATTTGGGTTTCATGCATTTTCTCAAAATTCCCCAACTTGCACCAATCATAACTCTCTCAATTTTTATCATATGAAGGTGATCTTTGACTTTTTGGAAAGCTCAAGATGTCCTCTACAATATCTATGTTGATCATTTTTTCACTTGAAGATTTATCTTAATGTAAATTGCTTTGAAAAAAAGTGTATTTTTGTTGACTTTTGAAATGACCTATAATGTAATGACTCACATCTTTCAAATGAAACATTTTTTGGACTTGAACTTAGAGAGACAACATTGTATATAATTGAATTTACTTCAAAATGAGCTTTGGTTTAGAAAAATATGATGAAGCATGTGAAAGTTATGTTGGTCAAAGTTCAGTTGACTTCTCCTTAAAGAAACACTAATTTAGTAACTTTTGACTTTTGGTAAATTGGGACTTTTATTGATAAATCATGACCAACCCTTGATCAAATGATGAATGTGACCTTAAAATCTTGATGTTGACCAAAAATCTTGAAGTTTGACAGTATGTTGACCATAATTAACTTTTTAACCAATATAGTTTATTTTTAATCATTTCAGCAATTGACTGAGCAAACTTGTGACGCAAGGCTTAAAATTTGGCATGAGTATTCCTTGAGACATATGAGGAACCATGAAATACACTTGAGGCATTATAAGATCAAATTTCCTTGATAAAAGTGAAACCCTAATTGTAGCCCAACTTTTTAGGAGGAGAATTGATTTGATTAAATCTTTAGTAGCCTTGAGCAATAGAAAACCCTAGAAGCATAAGGAGATACTTTAAAGAAAATGGGAGGGAAAATTTTGGGTTACAACACCTGAGAAGATTTGGGTGCAACTTTCTATAAACAATACCAATACAACTCTGATTTGGCACCAACCCGCAGGCAACTACAGAGTATGTCCATGGGTTCCGAGGAAGGCTTCAAGGAGTAGGCCCAAAAATGGAGATATCTTACAGGCAGAGTTCAACCACCTTTGGGTGACAAGAAATTGGTTGACATGTTAATGAGCACGCTGGCAGGTTCTTTCTATAATCATCTGCTTGGAAGTTCTTCAGTTGGTTTCACTGAACTAATATTGATCGGGGAACATGTTGAGAATGGAATCAGAAGCCCTAAAATCCAGGTGGCTATGTATCCAAATACTTTAAAGAAGTATTTAAAGGGTACGAGAGAATACAATGTTGTGTACAACTAGAAGGGTCGTAATAAGAGTTACCACAACCAATCTATGGGGACAATGCTGATCTCTAATCCTGCACTAGTGAAACTGCAACAACAGAATAACCAGCATAGGAAGGATACATCCATGAGACAGTTCACAAAAATCAACAAGTCATTGGCTCAAGCATTGCAACACATGTTGAAGGCAGGGATGATTACATTGATAGAACCTCCTCAGAATCCTAATACTTCCTCTCCCCGCTACAATCCCAATGCAAGGTGTGCATATCACTCTGACAGCCCCAGGCATGACACTAGCAACTGTTGGGCTCTGAAGAATAAGATCCAAGACATGATTGATGCTAAGGAAATTGAATTTAATCATCCTAAGACTCCTAATGTGATTAATTCTATCAATGATGTTTCTTATGTTCCTACTGTGAATGACTTGACTACTCCTCTAATGATTGTTAAGAAGAAGCTGCTGTAAGCCGATTTATTTTTGGGTTGCATTGAAACTTGCTACTACTGTGCATCTTAATCCAATGGTTGTGCACTGTTGAAAAAAGGTATTCAGTAATTGATGGATGATCGTGTGATTCTATTTGAGAAGATTCATTTAGAGAAGACTCCTTCTATGGAGAGCATATCCCAAGACCTGAAGCTTGAAGACGTGTATACAATTTCCGGTACTACTATAAGATCACTTCTAACAGACCTGTGAAGGTTACTGGCGAACCTAGAGTTCCACCTCTGATCATTACTACACCTGGGCCAATTCCATATTCCTATGATAAGGCTATCCCTTGGAATTAAAGAGCTGATGTCTACTACCACAACATCAACCAAGAACCATTGATTGTCGAAGACAAAAATGCTGAGGTTACCGATCCCGATGTTGGAAATATTGTTGGGACTAGTAAGGTTACCATAAGTGGAAGGGTTTTTTCTCCAGAGATCTCTCTAAATGCTGTTACTACACCAGTTCATATCATTGCTACTGAATCAACTACTGAAATTCGAGAAAAAGAACATATTACTGAGCTTGCCCAGGCTGAGGCACCAAATGAGGTCACTGTTGAAGACATCTCCAAGTAAGAGATGAAGGAAATACTGAAGATTATTCGAAAGAGTGACTATAAGATTATTAAACATTTGGGATAAACCCCCTCCAAAATATCTATGCTATCCCTGTTATTATGCTCTGAGGCCCATGCTTAGGCTTTGGAAAAGATCCTAAAAAGTGCTAATGTACCACACAGAATCTCTATTGATCAGTTCCAAAATTGTGTTCCTAACCTGACAACTTATAATGGGCTAGGCTTTACTGATGCTGATTTGACTCTCGCAGGAAGGAACCATAATAACGCCCTGCATGTCTCTATTGAGTGTAGGGGCACTATCTTATCTCATGTTTTGTTTGACACAGGTTCCTCATTGAACGTATTGCCAAAATTTGCTTTAGAAAAACTTGAATACAAGGGGATTGTGCTAAAACCAGCGACATTGTGGTGAGAGATTTTGATGGTTCAGAGAGAATGGTGCATGGAGAGCTTGATATTCTAATTAAATTGGGTTCCCAAGTCTTTGACTCTTCTTTCTATGTAATGGAAATTCGTCCAACCTTTTCCTATTTGCTTGGACGCCCTTGGATTCATAGGGCAGGCGCTGTTACTTCTACTTTACACCAAAAGTTGAAGTATCCCGTGAAAGGAAAAATCGTTACAGTTTACGGCGAAGAAGAATACATGGTGAGCTAGTTGAATTCCTTCAAGTATGTTGAGATTGATGGTGAATTTTTCGAGACTCCATGCCACACCTTTGAAGTTATTCCTTAGACAACCCCTGTTCATAAAGTTGCTCCTGCAGTTCCTAAGGTTACCGAAATTCCACCAAAAATGGCTTCTATGAAATACGCTAAGGTTGTGGTTGAAAAAGGTGGTTGCACTATTTTGGGCCAACTTCCTGATATTCCTTACAAGTCTGACAAATTTGGTTTGGGTTTCACCTCACAGATTCAGAAGGCCGTCCATCTTACTCGTGCTAATTTTGGGAGACCGCCATTCTGCATCAACAATAAGGGAGTTCATAAAATTCAAGTAAACACTGTGGAAGACGCTGATAGCGACTGCGACATAGACAGTTGGATCTTCCCTACTACTGGAAATGGGCTCAATAATTGTAAGACGAAATAATTTATACCAATCTCCTTTATTCAGTAGTAAATGTTATTTACTGTTTTTGTACTTTCATGTTTTTCGGTTATGTAATTTAAACAATATCTTTAAGCCTTGTACCTTACCTGGGGCACAATGATTCATTTGTTAGGGTCATCATTATTCATCAGCATATTTTCATTTAATAAATCATTGGACGTGTGAATTCAAATTTTAAGCTCCTTGTCTTTCTTTTACTTTATTTCTTTCAAAATAGTTGTGTTCTTACACACACCCACACAACAAATTGCATATCCATATCCATCATGGATCCCATTGATAACCATTTGGTTATTTCCAATTATGACTTCAAAAATCTGATCTAGCAAGTCGAGGATGAAGGTGAGGAAAATTATGAAATACCCGAGCTTACTAGGCTATTAATGCAAGAATAAAGAGCCATACGATCGCATGAAGACACAATCGAGGTTGTGAATTTGGGTACTAAAGAGGACAAGAAAGAAGTCAAGAAAGGTGCCAACCTAGAAGACAGTGTCAAAAAGAGGTTAATCTAATTGTTGCGTGACTATGTTTAGATATTTGCTTGGTCGTACAAATACATGCAGGGGCTTGATACTGACATTATGGTTAACCGTCTATCGATGAAGGAAGAAGGATGTAATCCTATAAAGCAGAAGGTTCATCGTATGCGTCCCGAGATGTTTGAAAAGATCAAGGCTGAGGTTATGAAGCAATTCATTGCAGGTTTCTTTGCTGTTATATCCTATCCTCAATGGATTACGAATGTGGTGCCAGTACCTAAGAAGGATGGTAATGTATATGTGTATAGACTACATGGATCTGAATTGGGATAGCCCTAAAGATGACTTTCCGCTTCCACATATTGATGTTTTGGTTGACAACACTGCTCAATATAAAGTATTTTCCTTCATGGATGGTTTCTCCGGTTATAATCAAATCAAGATGGCACCTGAAGACATGGAGAAGACCACTTTTGTCACACAGTGGGGCACTTTCTGTTACAAAGTTATGCCTTTTGGTTTGAAGAATGCATGTGCAACATATCAGCGCGCTATGGTAGCTTTGTTCCATGATATGATCCATCGCGAGATAGAGATTTACGTTTATGACATGATAGCTAGATCCTAGACTGAAGAAGAACACCTTGAACACCTGCATAAGATGTTTGAGAGATTGAAGAAATACAAATTAAGGTTGAATCCAAACAAGAATACCTTTGGGGTAAGATCCAGTAAACTCCTAGGTTTCGTTGTCAATGACAAAGGTATTGGAGTTGATCCTGTCAAGGTTAATGCTATTCAAGAAATGCCAGCTCCCTATATGGAGAAAGAAGTCATAAGTTTCCTGGGATGATTGAACTACATTTCCAAATTTATTTCCCATTTGACTACTACTTATGAGCCAATCTTCAAGTTACTAAAGAAAGATCAAGTAGTGAAGTGGAACGACGATTTTCAGATAGCCTTTGATAAAATCAAGGAGTACCTTTAAAAACCTCCAATTCTAATGCCACATGTTGAAGGAAGACCTTTAATCATGTATCTGACAATATTATAGAATTCAATGGGGGTGTGTATTGGGGAAACATGACGAGTCTGGTTGAAAAGAGCATGCAATATACTACCTTAGCAAAAAGTTTACTAACTGTGAAACAAGATACTTACTGCTTGAGAATACTTGCTTCACTTTGGCATGGGCTGCTCGCCGACTAAGACGGTATATATTGAGTTATACTTCCTTATTGATCACTAAGATGGATCCAATAAAATATATATTCGAGAAACCCGCTCTCTCTGAAAGAATATCAAGATGGCAAATGGTCTTGACAGAATACGACATTCAGTATACTAATCAGAAGGCAATCAAATGAAGTGTATTGGCAGATCATTTGGCTCATCAGGTTGTAGATGAGAATATTATGATAGTTACTGATTACGAATAACCTGGACCATATGAAGGACCTGAACCAAGATCCCGATGGACTATGGTTTTTGATGGAGTTTCCAACGTGCTAGGTAATGGAATTGGCCCTATAATTATATCTCACAAGGGTTTCCATATGCCCTTCACCACCAAATTATGTTTTGACTGTACCAACAACATGGCAAAGTATGAAGCATGCATCATGGGTATCAAAGCTTCCATTAATATGAAAATCAAATTCCTAAATGTATATGGAGACTCAGCCCTAGTGATCATTCAGATTAAGGGAGAATGGGATATAAAGCATTCAAATCTCATTCATTATCGAGAGCATATGCTGACATTAATTTCGTACTTCAAAGAAATCACTTTTGAACACATTCCCCGAGAAGAGAATCAATTGGAAGACGCATTGGCTACCATGTCATCTATGTTCAGAGTCATATGGGACAATGAAGCTACTTAAATTACTATTGAGAGACTAGATGAACCGTCACATTGCTATGAAGTTGATACTGATGGAGTAGAGGAAAAGCCTTGGTACCACGAAGTAAAAAGATACCTCGAGACTAAAGAGTATCCTGAAGGGACATCTATTAATAATAAGAAATTCCTAAGGAGGTTCTCTTCGAAGTTCTTTCTGAGTAACAAAATTTTGTACAAGCGCAATCACGATTCAACTTTGCTTCGTTGTGTAGACAAGAAGGGAGCTAGGAAGATTATGAAAGATATGCAGGGAGGAGTCTTTGGTATTCACTCCAGTGGGCATATGATGGCTAAGAATATTCTAAGAGCGAGCTATTTTTGTTCTACCATGAAAATTGATTGCCATTGTCATTCCAGAACTTGCCACAAATTCCAGATTTATGCTGACAAAGTACATGTGCCTCTGGTTCCTTTGAATTTCTTGACTGCTCCTTGGCCGTTTGTAATATGAGGCATTTATATGACTGGAGATATTAAGCCCACTTCTTCCAATGGGCATTGTTTCATCCGGATCGCTATTGATTACTTCACAAAATGGGTAGAAGCATCCTCGTTTGCCTCCGTTACCAAGAATGTTGTGGCTCAGTTCATTAAGTATAACCTCATCCGTCGGTATGGCATACACGAAAGGATCATCATATACAACGGTACCAGTCTTAAAAATACTATGATCACGGAACTATGCATGCAATTCAAGATTAAGCACCATAACTCTTATTTGTATCAGCCAAAGATGAATGGCATAGTGGAAGCCACCAACAAGAATATCAAGAAAATTTTGCAGAAGATGACGGTGACGTACAAATATAGGAATGAGATGCTATGATTTGATCTTCATGGTTATCTCATTTCAGTACATACATTAACTGGGGAAACCCCGTATTCTCTAGTCTATAGTATGGAGGTTGTCTTACCTGTCGAAGTACAGATTCCTTCTCTAAGGATTATGAAAGATGCATGCTTAGACGAAGACGAATGGATTTATACTAGAATTGACCAGATAAATTTGATTGATGAAAAAAGGCTTGAGGATGTTTATCATGTTTAGTTGTATGAGAAGTGCATGATCAAGGCCTTTAAAAAGAAAGTCAAATAAGAAGTGTACCAAGCTGGAGATTTAGTAATAAAGCGCATTATCCTACCACATGGTGATCCCAGGGGAAAATGGACTCCCACATACGAAGGGCCATTTGTGATAAAAAAAATATTCTCAGGCGGTGCTATGACATTTACCACTAAGGACGGTGAAAATTTTCCACACCCTGTAAACGCAGACGTAGTTAAAAAATACTATGCAAAAAAGAGACTCGCTAGGTTGACTGGCCATGGCAAAAATAAAGGCATCTAGGTGAACCAAAAGGGTCCAGGCAAAAATTATGTATATATATATATATATATATATATATATATATATATATATATATATATATATATATATATATATATATATATATATATATATATATATATATATATATATATATATATATATATATATATATATATATAAAACTGTACATCCGGAAAGTCGAAAACTTGAAAGGACGGCATGGGAAACAAAGAATATCCCGGTGGACTGAAAACCTGAAAGGGCGGTCTAGGAAAAATTTAGGGATTAAAGCATATGACTATGTCCCATTAGATCACCTATCTATTTACATCCAGCATCATTACCAACATCAAGTTTAAATGGTACAAATCAGTTCAATCAACTTTTTCCAACAACGAGGGATGAGATGCTTGAAGACATAGGGGCAATATCTGATTTGAAACTCGATGGGGTTGTTTCCACATAGCTGTTTTTCTTTGTACCACTTTTTTTTTATGACGACTTCCTCTTACTAGGATTTGTGTCTCCTTGTATAAAACTGTCTATTTATAGGGAAAACTTCCAAACCAATACAAATATGCTTCAGAACTCAAAATTATTTCTACTTTCTCAGTTTTGTTTACAAAAATGTCCAATGATTACATTGAATGAACATATGCATTTCAATATGATTACTGTTACAAATACATGCATGAAAACAAGATTAACATTTACTAAAGACTATAGGAGTTAGGATAACATTCAAAGTTATCCAAAAATTCCCAAAGAGCAATCTCCTCAGAGCTATTTTCATAAGTTAATCCCCTTCAGAGTTTATCTCCTCAGCACGGTCTATAGGGTTTATTTCCCCAAAGGACTTTATTTCTCTAATATTGCGAGTTCCCCGACAAGATTCTCTTCTCCGACCAAATATCATCCAAGGCTGTCCTCCCCATAAGAGTTCATGCTCATATCTAAAACTTTGTCAGACAACACATCAGAGGATTATCCATCTCTTTTATCCCCAGTCAGAAATTAAATCCTTCAAAGAACAATGAACGAATGACTCTCCTTAAGAGCTTCTACCCCCGAGAAGAAGTCATAGATCCCCAGTAGAATGTCCTTAAACAGAAAGTGAAAATCCCCAGTAAAGGAATTCTAAACAAATTGAAGAATTACTATCTTTATCCCCAACAACTGTCAGGGATTTATTTTCCCCAGCCAGACATTATTATACAGAGACTACCGATACACTCCAATAACATTTTTCATCCATACATCATTTACAAAATATCATAACACATGCATAAGAAACGCATATAACATTCTCTTTTATTTTAAGAGCATCATTACACAATGCATTACATACATCATGATATTGCATAGAACTAGCTTTGTCTTTTCAGGTTATGTTTGCAAACAGAAGAATATTATCAGCAATTTAGAAACAGATTATAGATCAATTCCAGAAACAGGACGAGGCGACTATCTACATGACCAAAGCATTCTGCTTAATAGGAATTCTGAAAATAATCTCCTTTAGGGATTTTTTCTGAAAAGCATTCTCCTTTAGAGAAATTATGAAAAGCATCTCATTCAGGGATTCATTCTGAAAAGCATCTCCTTCAGGGCATCATTCTGAGAAGCATTCTCCTCCAGAGCTTCGTTCTGAAAAGTACTCTCCTTCAGAGGTTTATTCTGAAAAGCATCTCCTTCAGGTCTTAGTTCTGAAAAGCATTCTTCTTCAGAGGAATTCTGAAAAGCATCTCCTTCAGGGCTTCTTTCTGAAAACCATCTCCTTCTGGGCTTCGTCCTGAAAAGCATTCTCCTCCAGGGCTTCGTTCTGAAAAGCATTTTCCTTCAGAGGTTTATTCTGAAAATCATTCCCATTTAGAAGTTTAACTCGAAAAGCATTCCCCCCAAAGACTAAATTCTAGCGAGCATTTCCTTCATAGGTTTATTCTGAAAAGCATTCCCCCTAGAGACTGAATTATGGAGAGCATTTTCTTCAGAGGTTTATTCTGAAAAGCATCTCCTTCAGGGACAATTCTGGCGAGCATTTTCTTCAGAGGTTTATTCTGAAAATCATTCCCCCCAGAGATTAAATTGTGGCGAGAATTTCCTTCAGAGGTTTATTCTAAAAAGCATCTCCCTTCAGAGACTGAATTCTGAAAAGCATCTCCTTCAAGGCTTCATTCTGAAAAGCATTCACCTTCAGAGGTTTATGCTGAAAAGCATTCCCGTTCAGAAACTGAATTATGAAAAGCATCTCCTTCAGGGCTCCACTTTGAAAAGCATTTTCCTTCAGAGATTTTTGGAAAATTATTCTTCAGATACAGTCAGGTGTAGACCCATTCTGATACTCCAATCAATAGTTACTTTGGATGGCATCTGTAAGCCCATCTCCGACGACACTCTATCACCTCTCTGAATGGAATCTTCAAGCCCATTCAAGCATTATAATCAACCAACAGTGTTGCTTCATGCAAATGTGAGTGCAAATTTCTGGGCACTTAAGTGTTCAATCCTCTTCCACCTTTAGATCCTGAATGGCGAGCATGCCAATCTAACTCTTGAAGTTTAAGAAGATTGAACAGGGGAAGCTGTTGTACCCAAAAATTTGCCCTCTCATTTTGAAGACAAGTTGATTTAAGATACCTCCCCATGATCCTAAGGGTCTCAAACACTTAAGACTACTCAAGAAATGATCAGATGAATCCTCCTCCTAAGTAGTAGCCTACAACTAGGGTTTTGGTTTTCTCAAAGAAAATTGGACTTCTAATGCTTCAAGTGGACTTCATGGTTTCTTATATGCTTCAAGGTATCCTCAAGCCAAGTTTTAAGCCTTCCAGCACAAGTTTTCTCAGTCAAATAGTTAGATGATTAAAAATTAACTATATTGGGCCAAAAGTCAACTTTGACCAATTTACAGTCAAACTTCAAGATTTTGGGCCAACATCAAGATTTTGAATTCAAATTCATCATTTGATCAACGTTTGATCATGATTCATCAAGAAACCTCAAGATTCATCAAAAGTAAAAAGTTACCAAATTAAGGTTTTCTATAGGAGAAGTCAACTGAACTTTGAACAGGCATATTCACATGCTTCATCAGAAAATTCTCAACCAAAGAAGCATTATGAAGCAAATTTAATTCTCTACAACTTTGTCACTCTAAGCTCAAGGTAAAAATGCTTCATTTAAGAGATATGGGCCAAAACATTACAAGTCATTTTAAAAGTCAACAAAAAGACACTTTTTATCAAAGCAATTTACATCAAGTTAAAATCTTCAAATGAAAAATGACCAACAAGAAAGTTGTAGGAGACATATTGAGGTTTCCAAAAAGTCAAAGATCACCCTCATATGATGAAAATTGAGTGAGATATGATTTGTGCAAGTTGAAAAATTTTGAGAAAATGCATGAAATTCAATTTGAAGCAAACTTGACTTTTGGGCTAATGGACCTATCTTTTAAGATCTAAACATGTTCATAATCCATTAAAAGACCTCTAAGTCCATGCATGCATTATTTGGATTTTTATTTCATTTATTTTGATTTTTATTCATTGAAATTCAAAATTAAATGAAATAAATATTATATAAATGTGTAAGGCATAAGAGGCTTATGATTTTATTATTTTGGCGGCCCAAAGACAAGCAAAAGCCGTGTATACCTACTTTCCAACCAAATATCCATGGTTTTGTCACTTTTCAATCTATTTCTAAAACAAATCAAAGACATGCTTTACATGAGGTCCAAGCCCATGTTTATGAGCTAACCTCTTCATATATATATATATATATATATATATATATATATATATATATATATATATATATATATATATATATATATATATATATATATATATTCCGACAAAAGTGTAATACAGTGGGATAACTGACTTTTTTGGTTTTATCCAAATATGTAGATATCAAGAGTCGCCACCGACTTTTCTTTTATCCAATATTTAGGAAAGGTGAAAAGAACAGGAAAAATATTTGATAGATTTTGAGTTCGGGGGGTATGTTATGAAAAGGGAAGGTTTTAGAATCCTTTTCATCCATAGTTATCTACAGGCTCTTAATTGCTTAGCTCACTTTTGAAAACTTGCTTTGTGTGTGTGTGATTTGGTTGAAAATATTTTGAAATGCTAGTGTAAGGCTAATTTGTACTAATTCTTGTATCAGTCCTCAAGAATGTTTACAAAGTGTTTTTGAAAATATTTATTAGTTTGAAAGTGATGTGTGAAAAATATTTTGTTTGTGAGAAAAGTTGTGAGCAAGCAATTAGGAGTTTCTTACCCACTAAAGTCTTTAGCAATTGTATCGAAGGGATTATCATCATTTTTCTCGTAGGGTCATCGAAGGGATCAGATCATTTCGTAGGCAACTCGAAGGGTCATCGGGGGATTATGATCTTTATTTGAAAGGGACCATGATGATATTGTTAAATCAAGGGTCTTTTGCTAAAGTATCCTCACTTTTGAGGGACGTGACCAATATTGTAAGGCAACAAGAGAGGATACCCTAAAGGTGCAAGTGTGAAGAGTGTATTGATTTCAGTTATTTAGTCTTGAGAATTAGGGTTTTCTAGATTGTTTTTAGTCTTGCCATACAAACCCTAGTTACTAATCATATCATAAAAATACAAATGTGAGAATATAAATGTCCTACACTATTACATCCTTGGAGCAGATACATAATAAGAAAAATATGCGATGTTGTTTTGGACATCCTGAATCCAATGGTGATGTTGTTTTGGTCTGAAACGGATTGTATTGTATGTTTCGAAACAATACTCAGATTATGCCCTAACAATGCTATCTCCTTACTCCTGCATTAAAGCTTACAAATAATGGATTAAAACAACTCTAAACATCATCATGAACAGGTATACATGCATCAAATTAACTTAATACACATAGATTAAAAGTTTTGAGAATCACGAAAGTTACCAAACCAGTATAATTAGACGTAGCTGTTTTGTGTGCTTCAGGCTTCAAGGATGGCTGGGATGAACTCCTGAGAACTTCAGAAACACGATGGAAGGATTGGAATTCTTTGAAAGTGGCTGCACAAAAGGTTTTTAGTTTGCCATAGTTTTGAGAAAATTAAGATTTTTGAGAGTGTGTTCTTAAGGCAATTTTCGTGTCCTTCTTATTCTGAATACATAGTGTATTTATAGGAGAAAAGGTTAGGTCAACAATATTGAATCAAATATTGTGCAATCATGGTATAATATTTTATGATTTGAATTTCATGATCAAATATTTCATGATCAACTATTGATGAAATTTAAAAAGATTTGAATTTCATGATCAAATATTTGATTGAAGTTTTGCATGATATCTTTCTTTTTTTAGGCCAATCTCATACCAATCACTTTTTCTTCAAGTTGTCACCAACTTTTTAGACTTGTGATTTGATTCAAAAATAGATCTACATTCTTTATATAATTTATTTGATATTTTATTTGATTTATTTTCCTTTTAATTGAATAAAATCAAAATAAAAAGAAATAAAAACCAAAAAATTAAGTGAATTGATTTAGGAGTCTATTATGAGGTCATGAACACGTTTGGACCTTAAAGGATAAGCCCATTTTCCTAAAAATTTAATTTTCTAAATTTGGACTTCATGCATTTTTTCAAAATTGCCCAACTTGCACCAATCATAACTCACTCAATTTTTATCATATGAAGGTGATCTTAGACTCTTTGGAAAGCTCAAGGTATCCTATACAACCTTTATGTTGGTCATTTTTTAATTTGAAGCCTTTATCTTTATGAAACGTGTTTTGACAAAAAGTGTCTTTTTGTTGACTTTTAAAATGACCTGTAATGTTTTGACTCATATCTCTCAAATGAAGAATTTTTGGCCTTGAGCTTAGAGAAACAAAGTTGTAGAGAATTGAATTTACTTCAAATTGGTGTTTGGTTAAGAATTTTATAATGAAGTATGTAAAAGTTATTCTTGGTCAAAGTTTAGTTGACTTCTCTCTTTGAAAACCCTAATTTAGTAAATTTTGACTTTTGATGAATCTTGAGTTTTCTTGATGAATCATGATCAAACCTTGATAAAATGATGAATGTGACTTTAAAATCTTGATGTTGTCCAAAAATCTTGAAGTTTGATTGTAAATTGGTCAAAGTTGACTTTTTATCCAATACAATTGATTTTTAATCACCTGTCTAATTGACTGAGCAAACTTGTGCTACAAGACTTGAAATTTGGCAATGAGGATACTTTGATGAGGAACCATGAACCCTACTTGAGGCATTAGAAGTCCAATTTTCCTTGAGAAAAGTGAAATCCTAGTTGTAGGTCAACTACATAGGAGGAGGGTTTGTCTGATCAATCTTTGAGTAGTCTTAAGCAATTGAGAACCCTATAAGCATGAGGAGGTATCTTGAATTAATTTGTCTTGAAAAATGGGAGGGGAATTTTTTGGGTACAATAGCTTCCCCTGTACAATAGCTGAACCTGAAGAGTTAGATTGGCATGCTCGCCATTCGTGATATGAAGGTGAAAGAGGATTGAACACTTAACTGCTCAGATATTTGAACTCACATGTGCACTAAGTAACACTATTTGTTGAATGTATAGGTAATGGGCTTAAAGATTCCATTTGGAAAAGGTGACAGAGTATTGTCCGAGATGGGCTTATATATCCCATCCAAAGTAACTATTAATAGGAGTATCAAAATGAGTCTATGCTCGACTTGATCTGATGGAAATGCTTTTCAGAATGACTATTTGAAGGAAATGCTCATCAAAATTAGTCTCTCGTGGAGATGCTTTTCATAATGAATCTCTCTGATATTATCTGAGGGAAATGCTTTTAAGAATGAATCTCTGAAGGAAATGCTTTTCAGAGTGAAGCTCTGAAGGAAATGCTCGTCAGATTTCAGTCTCTAAGGGGAATGCTTTTTAGAATAAATATCTGAAGGAAATTCTCGTCAGAATTCAGTCTGTAAGGGGAATGCTTTTCAGAATAAATCTTTGGAGGAAATGCTCGACAGAATTCAGTCTCTGATGGGAATGCTTTTTTGAATAAATCTTTGAAGAAAATGCTCGTAAGAATTCCATCTCTGAGGGAAATGCTTTTCAGAATAAATTTCTAAAGGCAATGCTCATCAGAATTAGTTTCTGAAGGAAATTATCTGGTCATGTAGATAGTCGATCCATCCTATTTCGAGAATTGATCTACAACCTGTCTCTAAATTGGTGAAAATATTCGTATGTTTGCAAACTTAACCTGAAAAGACAAAGTTAGTTTTATGCAATGCCAGGATGTATGTAATGTATTTCGTAGTGATATTCTCAAAATAAATGATAATAGTATAAGCTTTTCGTAAGCGTATGTTATGATATTTTGTAAATGATATATAGATGCACATGACATTGGAGCGTATCGGTAGCTTCATGTAACAATGTCTGGCTGGGGAAAATAAATCCCTGACTGTTGCTGGGGATGAACACAATAGTTCTTCAATTTCTGTTTAGAACGTCCTTATTGGGGATTTCTGCTTTCTATATGAGGACACCACGCTGAGGATGTTCGATTTTTGATTGGGGATGGAAGCATTCAAGGAGAGTCAGTCATTCGTCGTTCTTTGAAGGATTTCATTCTTATACCTTCGACTGGGGATAAAAAAGATGGATAATCCAGGTTTCAGATACGAATGTCAATTCTTCTAGGGAGGACAACATTGAATGATATCTTGCTGGAGAATAGAATCTTATCAGGGAATTACAATATTGGATAAATAAACTTCGTTGGGGAAATAAACCATGTATACTGCATTAAGGAAATAATTTTGATGGGGATTGGAAAATAATAAATTGCTGAGGTAGTTTCCACTGTATGCTGGGGACATGATCAAACTTCCTTATATTCTATGGGACCTATTGAGGAATATGAACTACCAGAAGATGCCCCAAATTCTGTCTGAGGGCATATTAGATTTATTGGGGAATATATCTATGTTGGGGATGAGCTTGTGAAGATAACTCTGTAGAGATAGTTCCATGGAGACTTCTCTGGGGGAATTTGTGGATAACTTTGAACATTATCCTAAATCCTAATGTCTTTAGAAAATTCTGATCAGAGTGCTAAATCTTCTATTGATAAAAGGGACATAGTCGTACGCTTTAATCCCTAACTTTTGCTTGGACCACCTTTTTAGATTTTCAGTCCATCGGGATACCATTTCTCGCCCAAGCCGCCTTTTCAGGTTTTCGACTTGCCGGGTTTAAAATTTTATTTATATATCCCTAATTTTTTCCCGAACCTTTTTTAGTTCATCGGGATGCCCTTGTTTTTGACTATGTCCGTGTTCACAGGGTGCGGAGAATTTTAACTTTTCATGGTAGTAAGTGTTGTAACACTACCAGGAAATATTTTCTTGATCATATGTGGCCTTTCGTAGAGGGAATCCATTTTCTCCTAGGATTAGTCTGATGCACCTGATACTTGAAGTTATTGATCAACCATTGATTGCCAATTTTCTAATATCTTGACCTTCCTCAGTATTTTTCTAATAATTGTCACGGAAGAATGACACCATCTGATACTACTGACATAGACAAGAAATTTGATGATATTAAAGATTCAATTTTCATAGTGGCCTTTGCTGAAACTCATGATCAATGTAACATTCCCCAAGTGACTCAGATGAAGATCTTCCCCTGACTATTCCACACTTTTGAGAGATTATTTGAATCTTGACTGCCACAGATGAGTTGGAAAATAACATGTCATGCCCCTTTATTTATAACCAATTGGGTACAAGAAATTCATGTTACTGGAGGTGTCTTTCTCTTTGACACATCATTTGAAGTAATTATGTCCGCTGGGAGGATTTTCATTCATTGAATATTTGTCATGAGAATTTTTCTACTGTCAAACATTTAGTCATATGCAAACAGTGATATTAAAATGCAAAGCTTATGTCTATCTTGAATTTTAAAAATGCATTTTTTAGTAAAACAAAACTTATAAGAATGTGATATCAACTCAGGATGTATAGTAAGCCTTACAGGAGTCACGATACCTTTTTGTAACAATATGCTTTCAAACTAACCCATGCTTCAGTTAGGACTTTTAAGGGTTGTGACATGGCCTGGTTCACGTTTTAACCCATGCTCCATGATATTCTTTAGTCCTATACTTAGTTAATTATGCATTTAGGTTTCAATAGAGTTTGAAATTATGGAACTAATATTTTGGTGATGGTTCCGAAACCAGGAGTTTATTTGGGATGGTAGTCATTTTTCTTGTAACATCTTTCTTCTGTTGAGGATTTTTCGCGACCTCTTTTTGACTTTATTATCCCTAACTTTTACCTGAACTGTTCCGTTTGAGATTACAGTCAGCGGGATGCCCTAGTTTTTTCTTAAGTCTCCTTCAAAGGTATGAAACACATGAGAGTCCCTCGCTTCCTCATAGTACGAGTGTGAAGAGAATGCAAAATGTCTCCAAGCAAAGTAGGCACCATATTATGAGTGAGAATATCTTGATGAAGTTCACATCTATGAGTTGGTCTGGGTTAGGGAATAGTACCAAACCATAGATCAACAGAGCCAACATCTCCTCAAAAGCATGAAAATTCACAGCGTCTAGAAACGACTGTGCCTTATCTATCAGAAATTTAGAAAGAAGACCTTTAACTCCACTTCTTGTTTCCCAATTAGAACAATGTCTAACTACTTCAAATATAAGGCTGCTGCAATAACTTCAGGTTTCAGAACTTTGTCTAAACCGCTGAAGGGTGTATGATTAAGAATAGATACTCCAAGTAGCTTAGAGAAGTCTTCCATTATGGGTACCAACTAATAATCTGGGAAGGTAAAACAATGATGCATATTATTAAAGAACTGGAACAGAATGCTCATCATGTCTTCTTAAAAACCCGAGGTAACCAAACTGAGTAGATAAACACGTCTCTTGGTGAATTGAGAATTTCCGGGAACCTTTGAGACTAACTCCTTAAGCTTGGAGGGTATCCTCACAAAGTTGATTCAGATAGTATTTTTGCGTGCAAAGGCCATAACCTACAACAAGGAACAAAGATAAATCCCTAGGTCCTTGAAATGGTTAGTGAAAATGTTATGTTATGATGATATGGTGTTATGGTGTCATGTTCATGTTAGATAAGTAGCAAACACAAAAAGTCACACAAGAGCCTTAGGTTTAAATAATTGCATGAAGTCCATAGGTAAATAACCTTCCCACTGAAATTAAGTTTGCTCAACCTGTCCTAAAGTAGTAACTAGGTTTTAAGGATCTCATATCACAGATCTTTCTCGCAGGCTTTATTTTAGCACGACAACTGGATTTCCACCAAAACATCCTGAAGGTAGAATCTCAATGAGCGTAGCTTTGAGTATCAACCAACCTTGGACTGCACCAAAATCGACCATCTCACTACTTTCTAATGGCCAAGATGGGTCAATTAAGGTTCTAAAAGTAAGTTAGTGCTAATGACACCACACAGAAGCCTAATGTTATCCTTGACTGACTGAAGCAACATCAGTACAAACCAAAGTGTCACACAAACTGTAGCTATCATGTTAGCCATATCGGTCTATGGCATACAATCTTTAAGATCTATTGCTACTTACCTAAGGAATTCTTAGATTCGGGTGTAGGATCTTTCATACAAGCAACAATACCCAAGCATGAACCCTTAAAGTAAAGCAAACAATTCAAACAATTAAAGCAAGTAAAAGTGATCTAAACTCTAAGGTAACCCATCTTTCTTAAGTAATTCCTCAGCAGAGTCGCCAGTTTTATAATACGGTGGAAGAACTAGCATTTTTGGTTTTATCCAAATGTGCGGATAGCAGGAGTCACCACCGACTTTTATTTTATCCTATATTTAGGAAACATAAAAAGAACAGGAAAGACTTTTGATAAATTTTGAGTTTGGGGGGTATATTATGAAAAGGGAATGTGCTAGAACCCTTTTCATTTGTAGTTATCTACAGGCTCTTAATTACTTAGCTCGCTTTTGAAAACTTGCTTTGTGTGTGTGTGTTATTTTTTTTATAAATATTTTGAAATGCCAGTGTAGGGCTAATTTGTAATAATTCTTGTATCAGTCCTCAAGAAAGGTTGTGAGAAAGCAATTAGGAGTTTCTTACCCACTAAAGTCTTTCTTATTATTTTCCTTCCCCTTTAGAGATAGTGCTATCCATACCATTAGTTAGTAGATAACACTATCTATTGGATGTGAAGGCACATGCGTATGGTCATCGTATGGTTGCCGAAGGCAACCTGTAAGGATACTTTAGCAATTGTATCAAAGGGACTATCATCATTTTGCTCGTAGGGTCATCGAAGGGACTAGATCATTTTTTAGGTAACTCGAAGGGTCATTGAGGAATTATGATGTTTATTCGAATGAAGGGTCTTTTTCTAAAGTATCCCCTTTTTCGAGAGACGTCACCAATATCGTAAGGCAAAAAGAGAGGATACCCTAGAGGTGCAAGTATGAATAGTGTATTGATTTCAGTTATTTAGTCCTGAGAATTAGGGTTTTATATATTGTTTTTAATCTTTCCATACAAAACCTAGTTGCCTCTCCCGGGATTTTTATCCAAGTACAAACGCGAAAGTGGCGCAGAACAGAGTCGCCATCAATGTGTATTTATCTCACAAGAGGGAAAGGAAACACTACATAAACCTGAGGGAAGGAAAAGCAAGGTCATCACGATCAAGAGAAACGGGTAAGGGAGTCGGCTACGCAAGGGGAAGGTATTAGCACCCCACGCGTCCATCGTACTCGATGAGATCCACGTTTGCTATCTAATATATGGGTGTAAAGTCTAAATCTTAATGTTAAATGCATGAAAATGAAAAATAAAATAAAAGGTGGTGAAAAGAAAAGAAATATTTACAAAGATATGCTCGATTAGACCCCACAAAAAAAACCTCCGCCTACGTATCCCTTTTAAGGAATCAGAGCAGCCGTATTTCGGATCACATGTTTTGGTTGGTTCGTGTTTTTTAGTTAAAAAAGACAACAGAAATAATAAAAATGGAAAAACATCAGATAATGATGACGAAACATAAACAATGATGGCAAGATAACAACAATGATTGTAAAACATCAAAAACAATGGTAAGACATCAATAATAATGGAAAAAACATCAACAATTTCGATGATAAAACATCACACTTAACAATGATATTGAAAATCAAAGTAGGATAACAAACATAAGCATTGACGAAACATCGACAGAAAGATAATAAAATATCATGGCAATGGTGACAAAACATCACAACATATATGGCCAAACATCACACCTAACAATGATATTGAAAATAAAAGTAGGATGAAAAACATATGCGATGACAAAACATCGATACAAAGATAGCAAAACATCATAGCAAGGATGGTAAATCATCAATTTAATAAGATTTAAAATATATCCAAGATGCGCACAAACAAATTAAGATTGGTTTGTATCTTTTACCTTGAAGAAGGATTTAAGTTCATTAGAGAAGTTTTATGATTCGCTAAGAAAAGAAGGTTTTGTTTTAAGATTTGAGAATGCAAAAGCAAGAAGAAAAAAATCTAAAGGATACTATCTAGTTCTATCCCTAATGTCATCATACAATGATTGATCCTAATATTGAGGATGATAAGGGAAATTTCTACCGTAGGTTAGCATGCATTGATACCTATCCTAATGTCTAGCTCGAAAACTATCCTAAACGAGCAATCCTAAGGGAGCATGGAAAATATCATATAAAATAGACGCGATGGAAATCATACTATCATACGGGAAAGTATGAGAAAGGATGACAAAGCATCCAATAGGAGATGGCAAAATGTCACAAATTCTGTGACAAAACAAAACAAACAAACAAATGATAAAACATCTGAACAAAAGCTCGAGCATCACTCGAATATTAAACACCTACAAGGCGCATGACAAGTAGTAAAAGGGGAGGTCCCGCCATAAACAAGCAACCATGCATCTGACCAAGGGTCAAGTTATAGCCAAGGGAAGTGAATCACCCGAGTTAACCAAACCATAAAATTGTGGGAATATAAAAGGTCCTTAACCGTGGTATCCATTACCAGGGCAAGAAAGATCTGGGGGAAAAGATACAGTGTATACATACACTAAGCATCGGAGTTGGTCTGCACGAGCTAAAGAAAGCGTGGGGATCCGATTGCAGGAACCCTTTTCACTTGCCTTTAAAGGGCTTAGACTTATTCAGATCTTGGGAACATGTTCAGAGCATCTACTTGTATAAAGTGAGCATAGGAACGACACAGACTAGAATGTGTGGGGGTTGATAATGACCCCTCTCCGCTGGCCTCCTTTTGAGGACTTATAATCCGCAATATAATGCAGGCACAATATTTAAAAAAACAAAAACGTTGCCTCCTAGTGAGGACTTCCTGAATTGCTTGCCAAGTGGCACTGACTCCCAACCCTAAGTAAGCAGTAAAATGCGGGAAAAGGGTAAGTCGTATGAGAAAGTACCAAACTGATATAATTTGCAAATAAGCAACTAAATAGTAACGAAACCCAGAGATCTTAGAACAAGCTAGCATCAACAAAGAAACAAGTCAAAAGTCGTGTTATCAGACATAAGCATCAAAGTCTCAATGTGAAAATAAATCACAAATGGTGTGTAGTGGACACAACGAAACTAATATTCTGCAAGGTAATACAAACTGAAAAAGAAAGAACAAAATAGTGAAAGTATATATATATATATATATATATATATATATATATATATATATATATATATATATATATATATATATATATATATATATATATATATATATATATATATATATATATATATATATATATACATATTGTTGTACCCCAAAATTTTCCTTCTCATTTCACAAGGGATCACCCTGGATCCTCAAGTTTTCTTCCAAGCTTTGAGCTACAAATTTTTCCAAGAAAATCACTCACAAGGGCAAAATGGTCATTTGCACGCTAAAAAGTCAAACTTTGACTTTTAGATCAAAAGCAAGCTTCAAGAATCATATGACCAACAACTGGTTCAGCCTACGCCTGCATCCCATGATTACACCAAACTAGCATACGAAAACTGTGATGAAAAAGCAAAAGAACAGGATGCCAAAACAAGTTCAAATCCCATTTGTTCCCCCCCCCCCCCCCCCAAAATCATAGCAAATTCATCTATAAATACTTGGATCCATCACACGTTCAAGGGGTTGGCTTTTGAAGAGAGAGATTGGCCAAAAGAGAGAAAAGGAAATTGTGAAACCTTCATAAAAATCCAGATTTCTCATACATAAAAACAAACCTTTGTTCTTCCCTTCGAACAAAAGGACACAACCACTCTTTCGTCTCTCTCACTGACTCAGAGCATCCAGAGGCAGCCACTCAAAGCTCCAAGCACGCTCCAGGTAAGTCTTTCTGACTTTACTTGTTTTCATTCTGAACCTCATTAATATATAAATATCATAGTATTAATGTTGTACATATCATTGTATGAATAGAAGAACTATGGATCAGAACTTCTAGAATAATGCTAGGCTCAGACTTAGGATTGGAACTTCTATGATTTGTTGTGCTGTGATCATTTTGATTTATTGAACTGAATAAATTGTTGTTGTGCTAATTAAGAGCTGAAATGTAACACAAAACTTCTGTTTTTCACTCATCATTTTAACACACAGAACTTCTAGGATTTTCTCATTGTTTAAGCACGCAGAACCTCTGAGTTCTCTTTACTGTTTTAACACACTGAACTTCCATGATTTTTCTCTCAATCTTAACACAACACAGAACTTCTGAGTTCTCCTCACATGTCAAATACACTAAACTACAGACGTTTGCTCACTGTTTCAATGTAATATAGAACTTCTGACTTTTGGTTCACTGGTTGGACACCACCCAGAACCTCTGTGTTTTCCCTCTAACGTTTTTGCAGGACTTCAGAGTGTATCCATCTAGAACCTTTGTTCCCTTTCCCTCTGACGTTTTTTGCAGGACCTCAGAGTGTACGAATCCAGAACTTCTGATCTCACTGACTTTTCCTGCTGAGTCACGCGTCTGGCTTCAGAACTTCTGATCCTTGTTTCTTTGTTTGCAGCAACACGCTTTTTCTATTTTGCATTTATTTTCCTTTTCATCTTTTTTTATTAACATAAAAAACATAAAAATATTTTCTTTTATTTTATTTCCTTAAGACAAAAACATTTTCTAAAACTAGTCCATTTCTTGTACATTCTTATGAATTTCAATATGGTTGTAATAGTAATTTAGGACTTATTTTTACTTGCAACCCCATTCATAAATTTGTACCCCCATCCGCTAAATATTGTAATAGCTTAGAACTTTACATTTATGCAATTTATCGCTTTCAAATGTAAATGCTAGTAATTAGGCGTGTATGGCAAGATAAAACCAAAAAGTAGACCACCAAAAATCAAAGACAAATGCATGCAATCAAACACACTTGCACACATGCACTCTTAGGGAAATCTCACTTGTTGCCTAAAAATGGCCATGTTATGCATGTGGGATGTTTTAGCATAAACGAATACAAGATCATAGTCCCTCGATGACACTATCAAAGTTGCCTATCAAAATGATCTTAGTACCTAAAGAAAAGTGTTAAGTCATCTTACAACATTGCTATCATAGTCATACGATGACCCAACGCCCGTCCCTTCACATCCAACGATGGGGTTTCTTACCAAAACAATGGTAAGATAGCAACATCTAAAGGAGGAGGAAAAACACATGCAAGACCTTTTGAGTAGGTAGATTACTTTTAGTTACTTGCTCACTCTCAATAACAAATATCCTTGCTATTTTCAAAACAATCACATACACTTTCAAAACATCTTCAAAAAACACTTTCCAAACATTGAAACATTTTCAAAAGCTCAACACTTTGCATACATTCTTACGAACGGGAATCATTGCAAAAGTTTTCCTAAACGATGGCACCTTTTCAAAATACTTTCAAAACCACACAAAAGCACAATTTTCAAACACAAAAGCAAGTGATCTAGAAAGTAACTAAGAGCCCATGGAAAACCATGGATTAAAAGGGTGCTAATACCTTCCCTTTTCATAATCTACCCCCCGAACTCAAAGAATCAGTCTCAAAGGTCTTTCCTGTGCTTTTTCACCTTTCCTTTTGGATAAAAGAAAAGTCGGTGGCGACTCTTGCTAAACTACAACATTTGCGATAAAACGCAAAACCTTCAAGTCAGTTCTCCCACTTTATCACACATATGTATCCCAAAGATGTGGGATACAAGATAGATCGCCTCAAAATCACAGTTGTGTTGCACAAATAAAGCGGAACACAAAGTAAAAAAAAAAATTCATGAAGTACCTCACAAACTCAACAAAATGATTAGTATTAATAAGGTAAGATAAAATGTGAATATAAACATGTTATATATTTATCATTTATCATGTCTAAGAGAACACTCAATTAGTCACTTTAAAGCGTAGTACAAATTCCATGGCAATTGAACTAGTATCCGGCAAAACGGTGTAGTGAAGTGCGCCTAGGTAAATGGCTAAATGATCAAGGCAAGACAAGGTAAGTGAAAATGAGATCATAAGTAAACACAAAAGGTTAGTGTATCCTAAAAACTATTGAAGCCCCAAAAAAGAACCTACTAGAGTAATCTTAGGTACTATCGTGAAATTAGGTCCAAAGTCAACCCCCAAACTAACCCTAAGAGTGAAAGAGGTACGAGGAAAGGGTAAGTGAAGGATGAACATGGTTAGGTGAGTATCTTATCATACAAGTCAGTATCAAACCAAATATCTAGAAATCTCATTCAAATATTATAATCCACGCAAGAATAGTCACTCATGTATCATAAAAAAGGGAAGTGTTGAAAAAGAAACAAATAAACAAGTTTACATTGAGCAAGCATGCAATTAAAAAAAGAGTGCATGAATTGAGAATAATGGAATGTGTGAATTATATGATAGGTTATCTCAAGATGAGACTCAATAGTGACCAAGTAGAAGTTGGGACTTTATACATAAACAAAGTCACCTAATTGATGCGTAAAATAATCTAAAAAGAAAGTAAAGGCATTTTATCTTAGATCAAATGAAGTTGATAAAGATCAAATGAAAGTAATAAAGCATATTATTTGTCCTTGGTTGATGATACAACCCTCATAAGATACTAATCATGAATTTAAAACCTTAAGAGATGTTAACAAGGTAACACACTTAAGTATCATGACATTGGAGAAATATAGTCCCTCAAGCTATAAGAAAAGTGATCAAAGTAATTTAAGCTCAATGCCTATGGATTTTATGAGCGACAAACAAAATGAAGTTACATAGTTGGGACAAGTTCCACAATCATAAGAAAAAAACATCAACAACGAAAATTGAAAACCATAAGCAAGAGGTAAGTATAGCTTTCATTGCGTCACCATGATGAATTAGCAAGTGAATACTAACCAAGAGGATCATAGGAGAATAGAGAGTGGAGATGAGAAGATAAGTAAAATCAAAGTTTAAGCATTAAGAAATGTGGGACTTAAAGTCCTTTCAAGCAAACAAACACAAACTAGGTCAAAAACTAATGAATATGGCTCCTATTTTGTCACCATGTTGAATGAGTAATGAAATGCAAATTAATGATAAAAGGAGCTTTGTATGATAATAAGCAAACCTTAAAAATTCATAATCACAAAAATATTCAAATCAAAATGGATCCAAATGATACACAAAAAGTGGTGCACAAAAGCTACCTCTTAAACCATGGTCACAAATAAATATCAAACAAAAATAAGCAAGTTATGAGATCTTGTATTGTTCTTTGATGAACTCAAGCCTCTAAAACATTAGTGAGGATGATGAAAAGAAAAGTATTAGATCCATCATGGGTTGCACAAGTACATTCCCTCTACCTCTAATTGAAAAGAGCATAGAAGCATACATGAGAAAGATGATTGAGTCAAAAATAGAAACAAGAGTTGTAAAAATAAGACAAAAATGTTTTAAGGTTCAAAATACATCAATAGTTCAGGAACATCAAGCTAAATAAAAAATTATCAAGATTCAAGTTAAAAACTTAATCATACAAGTTAGTCTAGCCTAGGTAAGCCTCTAATTGGAAATCCTAGCTTGATTAATTGGGGAAAAAATCAAATCAACTCCTAAAATTGGAGTTCTAATGCTCAAGTGGACTTCATGGTTTCTCATATGCTTCAATGTATCATCATGCCCAGTTTTAAGCCTTGCAACACAAGTTTGCTCAGTCAAATAGTCAGATGATTGAAAATCAATTGTATTGGGCAAAAAGTCAACTTTGACCAATTTACAGTTAAACTTAAAGATTTTGGGTCAACATCAAGATTTTGAATTCAAATTCATCCTTTGATAAAGGTTTATCATGATTCATCAAGAAACCTCAAGATTCATCAAAAGTCAAAAGTTACCAAATTAGGATTTTCTATAGGAGAAGTCAACTAAACTTTCATCAAGCATAACTATGCTTCATCAGAAAATTCTCAACCAAACATCATTTTGAAGAAAATTCAATTATCTACAACTTTGTCTCTCTAATATCAAGGTCAAAAAATTCTTGATTTGAGAGATATGGGCCCAAATATTACAGTTCATTTTAAAAGTCAACAAAAAGACACTTTTTTTCAAAGCAATTTACATTAAGTTAAAAGATCACCCTCGTATGATGTAAATTGAGTGAGATATGATTTGTGAAAGTTGGGAAGTTTTGAGAAATGCATGAAATTCAATTTGAAGCAAACTTGACTTTTAAGGTCTAAACATGTTCATAACACCTTAGAAGACCTCTAAGTCCATGCATGCATTATTTGGATTTTTATTTCATTTATTTTGATTTTTATTCATTTAAATTCAAAACTAAATCAAATAAATATTAGATAAATGTGTAATGCATAAAAGGCTTATGATTTGATTATTTTGGAGGCCCAAAGACAAGCAAAAGCCGTGTATACTTATTTTCCAACCAAATCTCCAAGGTTTTGTAACTTTTCAATCTATTTCCAAAACAAATCAAAGACATGCTTTACATGAGGTCCAAGCCCATATTTTTGACCTAACCTCTTCATTTATATATATATATATATATATATATATATATATATATATATATATATATATATATATATATATATATATATATATATATATATATATATATATATATATATATATATATATATATATATATATATATATATATATATATATATATATATATATATATATTCAGACCAAAGCATACACGAAAAGTGGCTGCAAGGACAGTCAATCATCCCAATCAATTCCTGAGGTATCATAGAGAGTATGGATCATTCTTGATGACCAAACATGCATGAACCACACATCCATGCATTACCGATTTCACATATTTCATATATTTTGCATTTTAATGTTTATGATACTTTTCTTGAAACTAACAATTCTAACATGTTCCTGAGATCAATTAGTGCAGGTTTCACCCCTTGCATGAGTCCCATAATGCCAAAACACTCCATTTCCATTATCGTGTCATTTTACTTTATCTTAGTTGTATCTCGTTATTCAAGTCGAATTAGCAAAAAATAGCATCACCATTGAATTCCAGAGGGTTTATTTAGGGGGATAGGGTCCTCCTTTGGATCTAACGTGCATTATTCCTACTTAGTTTTTCTTTTCGTGTTTGTTTTGTTTTATCTCCAGGTAATAAAAAGGCAACCTTGCTGGTGAAATCAAGGAGGTAACAGTTGGTATTGCATCACCCTCTATGATTCATCCTTCTTGATTTTAGTTCAATTTTGGCGGGGAATTTACTGCTTTGCTTTGATATTTATTTGATTACTTTATTCTATTTGAATTGTAAAAACCATACGTTGAAGCTCGTCCCAAATTTTGACCAAAATTTTTTTGTTTTGCATAAGAGCTTGTAATTCAAAGAGATCGGGAATAGTATATAGAGATAAAAGGAAGATTGTTTGAGGGTAGGAAGTTCAGAATAACGTGACAGTGATACGAGTCTAACGTGTATATTTGTACCATAGTGCTTGAATCCTAAGAAGTACTCCTTGAGTAGTTTATCTTTATATTCTGGCATACTATAGATTCACATACATGTATGATTGCTGGAGAAATAAATAAACTTGGCACCAAATGATGAAAATAAGGTAAAAGACAATTGGTTTCTTTATTGTGGTATCTCCAAGTTTATTTGAATTTTTATATAACAAGATAAATAGTGTTATCAAGATTTTGATAGTTGTATCATAGGCGCAATTGTAGGCGTGTAGGTAGACGTGGACGTAGATGTAACACCCCAATTCTACCCGGCAATTATAAATGTAAATCAGAGTCATAAAATTCATGCAACTGAATCAGGATGCCACAAATTCAACTTTAAAAAGACATTGCATTCAACGTGGATACATAACACTTTAAAACTTCGGATGAACTATCAGCACAATAATTTAATCTCTTAATTCAACAACATAAACATCTACGCAACAAAATTCTTAATAACATCTTTGTCCATCGTTACAGCAACTCCAAAAAAACACATACTTAGAAACAATCAAATTAAAGTTCAACAACTGAGATAATCAATAATTAAAAGCAACAAGCGTTCATCCCCCCGAGTGTTACGTATCAGAGCAATAACACCGACTCGAACTACTGAAGCTATACAACCTTCACTCTAGATTACCTGCACATTACCAACGTAAGGGTAACATTCAAACAGAAGGGGTGAGATATCTAACAATATAATAAAACATATGATAAATAATATGTTAAATTAGATCACATAACATCACCACTTCTCATCTTATAAACCACAATACTCGCAACAGAATACCAGCAATAATACACATTCACCGCATCAATACACAATTTCTTCATGCAATCATATAATGCGACTCAATACTATGCAAATGCATGTGATCCCATCTCAAAATAATTGCCAATAAATAGAAGCATCAACAAGGCATAAGCGTTCATATTAATATTCGCCAGTACATGCCATCTTAACGAGCATCAGCTCCATCTTAAAATGCAATGTATGCGACACAGTCATGAATGTATTGACAATAACATAATTAACAACATCTCAACGCAACATCATCGTTGGCCAGAAGCCTACATCTTAATAGTTGCCAATTATTAGAGGCATCTCAACATCATTCATCAACATCATTTATCAACATAATTCATCAACATCATTTATCATCATAATTCATCAACATCATTTATCATTATAATTCATCAACATCATTTATCATCATAATTCACAACAACTCAGCCATAACAACAATACAACGGTAGATCGACAATCCTTCAACGTTAGCCATAGGCCTACAACATGATATTGCCTATAATTAATTAATCATCTAAAGCTTACCTCTAAAGTACCAAACCTCTACATATTATTAATTCTGTAATATTACATCATTATCATCATTAATATTACTGTTATGAACCAAACAATAATCTATAATCATCTTATCCTCATCATACTTCACAAAATCATCATAGTGATTAACGCGGGAAACTAACTCCAATCCTAAATTGGGTTACTAGGATCATTCTTCTTATCCTTCATTTTAATCCTTAAGAATGAAGTTCATCGCGTTAGCTATCCACACTCCGAATATTAATGGAGTATTATTAATGAAACATGTACCTCTGATAAGTCTGTCCTCAACAGCTGTCTGATCCTCAACCAAAGCGAAAACTTTACCACTTGTCTGCACCCTCTTTGGTTTCAGACATTGACTACCAATGTGCCCTTCTTCACTACAATTGAAACAAATCACATCCTTATGTTTGCACTCAGGTACAACATGTCGGTTCTTACCACAACGGAAAAACATATTTACTTCAGTAGTACACACATTACTCTTATGCCCAGGTTTTCCATATTAAAAACAAACCACACCAACAGGAGTGTCTCCCCCACTAGTCCTCTGACCCTGAGCAACTTTATGTTTACCTTTACAAGCTGGGGTGTCATAAGACTTACTACGATTCTGTTGGTGCTTACCCCTCTTCTCATTGATAATCTTGTAATGAGCATTAGTATCCTCTTCATAAATCCTACAACTATCAATCAAATCAGCAAAGACACAAATCTTCTGGTATCCAACTTCCTTCTTAATCTCCGGGCGTAACCCGTTCTCAAACTTGAAACACTTTAAAAACTCAGCATCTGCCTCAACATAGTGCGGATAAAACATAGCTAACTCAGCAAACTTTGCAGCATACACAACAACTGACATATTCCCTTGCTTCAGCTCAAGGAATTCAATTTCCTTCTTACCACAAACATCTTCAGAAAAGTACTTCCTCAGAAATTCCATACGGAACACAGCCCAAGTGACATTTTCACCTGCAGCTTCTAATCTCTCACAAGTCTCTAGCCACCAGTCATGAGCCTCAACAGCTAGCATATGCGTACAATATCGAACCTTCTGCGCTGGAGTGCAGTCCATCACACAGAATATTCTCTCAATCTCTTTCAACCAATCCAATGTTCCATCAAGATCATACTTTCCCTTGAAAGTAGGAAGATTCTCTCTCTGGAAAGTCGCCAAACTACGAGATCCAGCATTCCTATCAGCAATTGGCTGATTCTCCATCGCATGCGCCATTGCTTCTAAAGCAGCAGCAAGTGCAACATCGTTCCTTCCAGCCATCTCAACTTATCACTTTAACATAAATAACAGTTAGAACTAAAATTAACAATACTCGATTGTTAGACAACTACGACTCGATAACAAGGTCGGACGGACCAACCTTTGCTCTGATACCAACTTTGTAACACCCCAATTCTACCTCACATTATAAATGTAAATCAGAGTCATAAAATTCATGCAACTGAATCAAGATGCCACAAATTCAACTTTAAAAATACATTGCATTCAACATGGATACAAAACACTTAAAAACTTCGGATGAACTATCAGCACAATAATTTAATCTCTTAATTCAACAACTTAAACATCTACACAGCGAAATTCTTAATAACATCTTTGTCCATCGTTACAGAAACTCCAAAACAACACATACTTAGCAACAATCAAATTAAAGTTCAACAACTGAAATAATGAATAATTAAAAGCAACAAGCATTTATCTCCCCGAGTGTTACGTATTAGAGTAATGACACCGACTCGAACTACTGAAGGTATACAACCTTCACTCTAGATTACCTGTACGTTACCAACGTAAGGGTAACATTCAAACAGAAGGGGTGAGATATCTAACAATATAATAAAACGTATGATAAATAATATGTTAAATTAGATCACATAACATCACCACTTCTCATCTTATAAACTACAATACTCGCAACAGAATACCAGCAATAATACACATTCACTGCATCAATACATAACTTCTTCATGCAATCATATAATGCGACTCAATACTATGCAAATGCAAGTGGTACCATTGGAGCAGAACTCCCATCTCAAAAGAATTACCAATAAATAGAGGCATCAACAAGGCATAAGCCTTTATCTTAAAATTCGCCAATACAGGCCATATTAACGAGCATCATCTCCATCTTGAAATGCAATGTATGCGACACAATCATGAATGTAATGACAACACCATAATTAACAACATCTCAACAAAACATCATTGTTGGCCAGAAGCCTACATCTTAATAGCTTCCAATTATTAGAGGCATCTCAACATCATTCATCAACATCATTTATCAACATAATTCATCAACATCATTTATCATCATAATTCATCAACATCATTTATCATCATAATTCATCAACATCATTTATCATTATAATTCACAGCAACTCAGCCATAACAACAATACAATGGTAGATCAACAATCCTTCAACATTGGCCATAGGCCTACAACATGATATTGCCTATAATTAATTAATCATCTAAAACTTACCTCTAAATTACCAAACCTATACATTTATTAATTTTGTAATATTACATCATTATCATCATTAATATTACTGTTATGAACCAAACAATAATCTATAATCATCTTATCCTCATCATACTTCACAAAATCATCATAGTGATTAACGCGGGAAACTAACTCCAATCCTAAATTGGGTTACTAGGATCATTCTTCTTATCCTTCACTTTAATCCTTAAGAATGAAGTTCATCGCGTTAGCTATCCACACTCCGAATGACACCTCAAACGGAGTCCAGAAACTAAAGTTACAACCTCTGGAAACGAATATGTCAAAAACTAGATTACATGAATCAACGCGTAAAGTCTTGAGTCGACGCGTACTGGGCTTAACACGCTACATGAGTCAACGCGTACTCCCTTTATATCGACTCATACTGAGTCTACAACACTGCATGTATCGATACATGGTCCTATGTATCGACTCATCCTGAGTCTAAAAGCCTGCATGTATCGACACGTGGCTTCTTCATATCGACTCATCCTGAGTCTAAAAGCCTTCATGCATCGACGCATGGCTTCTGGTGTCGACACATACTGTTCTATCATGAATATTTTTTGCGATTTCACTGTGTTTTCACTGCGGTTTCCGTGGTTTAGGCCCTAAAAACATCCTCTAATCATATGTAATTATCAATTATAATAATCTTATGTTTCTACATCAAATATACAGCATTAGGGCATCATTACTCATCTCTAAATCATCGATTCTCATCAAACAACAATGTATATAATTCAATCATAAACCAAACAATATTTCACATCAAATCCCACATACTAATAATCATAAACCCTATTATAGAGTCAGAACCCCACCCTTACCATGGATTGAAGGTTGCTCTATAACTTTTCCGATTGAATTTCGTTCTGCCTCTTTTCCTTCTTTTCTGCAACTTTCACGTTCTCTTCCAACCCTTATTTCTTTCTCTTCTTACTGCTTCTTCTTTTCTTATTATTAATTCTAAAAACTAATATAATAACCCTATAATTACCATTGTTCTTTAATGGGCTTAAGAGCCCTACACCCCCTTCTACTACTTTTATTATTTAAAACAAGCCCACATCAAATAATATTATTATTCTAATATTATTCCACAACTTAATAGAATAAATAAATCCAATAATAACAAAGCATCAACTATCATCATAACACAACTTCACAAATGATCCAAAATTTAATTTAATTAAATAATTAATTAAATTACGGGCATTACAGTAGACGTGGACGTAGACGCATATTTTCTTTCGAAGTTTTTTCTAACCAAAATGCTTTTTGATGTTTTATCAAATGCTTTTAATTGTTTTGTCAAATCTCCAAGATAATTTAAACGCAGTATCTACAAAAAATAATCATAGTATTTTGCAAACAAGTCCAAAAAAGAAAAAACACAATTGAAGGATTGAAAAGTAATTTTTATTCATAAAGATGCCTTTGAATAGGCTAGAGTACAAGATGTAATTCCTTAAAAGAGGTAATTAAAGAAAGTTTTAAATTTTTTTGAAAATGACAATGAAAATGATAATTGCTACTGCTATTTCTCCAATGTCATTTTGACAACTCCAATCTCCTCCACTTTCGAGTCAGATGATTTAGATCAAGCCTCCGCCTTCGTGGTTGTAGTTGTGATTCTTGGATTAAAGTCTATTTGTTCTTTATGTTGACTAAGATCCCAAGCTTTTTCCTGGACCACCCTTTCTGGTTTTTAATCCACCGGGATAAATTTTTTTATGTCCTTAACTTTTTCCTAGATCGCCCTTTAGGGTTTTGAATCCACCAAGATGCCCCATTTTGCCTAAGTTTCCCATTTAAGGTTCGAATGTAGCGCACCTTTTATACATAGTATTTTTTTTACTGCGTTGGAGTTCGTCGGATGTGGTAGTTCTTCTCCATACATTATTGTGAGGATAAGACCTCTACCCGAGAATGTTCTTTTAGCTACTTATAGACCTTCGTAGTTAGGTTTCCATTTACCACGTGAATCTAGGCGAGGTATCAGAATCTTATTGAGAACCAAATCCCCCTTTTTTAAACACTCGAGGATGGACCTTCTTATCGAAAGCCTTCTCCATACACTTTTGGTATGGCTGACCATGGAACATAATTGTTAAGCATTTTTCTTCAATAAGGTTGAGCTGATCAAATCGTGCCTGAACCCACTCTGATTCTTCAAGTTTGGTTTCCATCACAACTCGTAGCGAGGGGATCTCTACTTCAACAGGGAGTACAACCTCCATACCATATACAAGAGAGAAAGGAGTTGCCTCTGCATTATTTAAACCGAAAGGCATCACTTTGTAACAGAAGGTACCCCAAAGAGTCATGAAAGTAGTATTTTCCATATCTTAGGTTGCCATTTTTATCTGATTATAGCCTGAGAAGCCATCCATGAATGAAAATACTGAAGCTTGAGTTGTATTATACACATGCGTACTATACCGTCCTTCTTGGGAACAGACATGATGTTAGCTATCCGAGGTGGATAATCTACCATGATTAAGAACCCCGCATCAAATTGTTTAAGCACCTCTTCTCGAATCTTGTAAGACATATCTGGACGAGTTCTTTTGAGCTTTTGTCTAACTGGAGAACAACCTTCTTTGAGAGGTAGCCTATTCACTACAATATTTGTATCAAATATCGATATATCTCTGCAAGACAAGGAAAATATATCCACATACTCATGCAAAATCTTGATTAAACTTTCTTTTACAATTTCCTCCAAGGTTGCACCTATCTTAACCTTTCTCGGATCCTTTTCTATGCCAAGGTTGATGATCTCAATAGATTCTTGGTATGGCTGTATATTGTCTGCTTTTTGCTCTAATACCCTTGTCAATTCTTGGGAGAGTTCAAGATCTTCTTCATCTTCCTCTTCATCTTGGTTAATTGGTGCATCAAAGTTATATCAGATAGCATTAATAACATTTTATCATGTTTTGGTGCAGCTTAGTATGTAAATTTGTAAAAAATGCATATGAAGAAAAGTATTACCATTTTTGAAAAGGAAAGGGAAATGAAAAAGAAAGACAAGGATCTTAATTGAATGTAAAATACAACTCTTATTTATAGAAAATATTGTTTGAAACAAATGGGGGCCCCTTACAAGGTAGCCCTATGCCTTGGGCTTGACATAGGTTCTTTTACACACAAGAAACATTACTTTGGAAAGAAAAAGGTCTCTGGAATCTCCACAGATAAAGTCAGATTCTCTTTTAGTGTTTCTCTTGTTGGATAGCATTTCTACTTGTCCATCATGCTCTACTCTTTTGTTGACGAAGGTTTCCTGGATGAGAGGAATCTTTTCCTTGCCTTTCAGAGTAGCCTTTGACGGTTCATAGTCCAAAATAAAACGATATTTCTTCTCAGGTATCTCCATAAGTTTAACCCAACCTTTTGAGGTACGATCTTCCATAACTGCTTGTAAATCTCTTCATGAAGTCATAGTAGGTTTCTTGATTTTCTCCACGGGTAGGGTTACCATTGAAGCAAACTCTAAGACTTGGAATGGTGTTTCTATACTATTTCCATCCATATTGATATATCATTAAGACTCTGCGTGGCTTACAAATATGTCCTATTCACTGTCGATTATAACCAATATTCCTTCAACAAGGAAATTTAATTTTTGATGCAGGGTTGAGGTAACATCCCTTGCCGCATGGATCCAAGGTCGCTTGAGCAAGCATGTATATGACGGTTCTATATCCATCCCTTTAAAGGTAATGTAGAACATATGCGGACCTATCTTGACAAGGAGATCCACTTCTCCAAACACTGTACTTTAATAACCAATAAAGCTTTAACTATCGTAGAACTTGGTCTTATGACAACAATGTCTAGTGCAGCTTCATCAGGATGGATTTCGGTAGTATGTTTAGAGAGGAACCAATATCAGTGAGTATCCTGGATAGTCTAGTTATTCTTATCTGTATAGAAATGTGTAGCGCTTTGTTGTGAGCTTTACCTTATGGAAGTAACTCCCTGTCATTGAAGCCTAAATATGATCTGTATGATAGATTTGCTATGACATCGTCCAACTGATTCACTATAATCTCCTTTGCAACATAAGCCGAATTCATAATCTTCATTTGAGAGTCTCAATGTGCTTCTGAATTGATAAGCAGCGAGAGTATTGAAATCTTAGACGGAGTTTGGTGTAGCTGATCCACCACCCTATAATCACTTTTCTTGATTATTTTCAAGAATTATTCCGCCTCATTATTGGTAAAAGTTTTGCTTGGAGGTTCTTGTTCTTGACTTGCCTCCACCACAACTTTTCCTTTATCCTTACCCATAACATCATCCTTCTTTTGTTGTTCCGGACCATACATTCGACCACTATGAGTCATGCCCCATGTCCCTGCTATATTTGTAATAGCATGTTATTGGCTCATCGATGTCTCACATTCTTGCTACAAACCATTAACATAGACAGTAGAATCATGACCCCATGGCACAACTTTGTCACTATCATAAGGAGTGGGATACGGCCCCCTAGTCAGCATTGTAGTCTTCAGAATCACTATTCTCCTCAAAGTCTGTCGTGGTATTGTTACTGGTGCTTTTGTCGTACTTGCCTCTCCCCAAGAAATTACAAGAGTTTCTTGGTAGGACTCGGCCCTTGGCAAGTAATTACCAATGGCTTCTTTGTATTTCCATCTATTGCCTCTATATATTCTCCTTCAGGGTATTTCCCGAATTGGACTATCCCTTGGTCCACAAATTTCTGTAATATCTTCTCAAAAGCTTTATTATGCTCCAAAAGGAAACCATGTTCAAACATACATTCCCTCAGGAGATCTATCAGAGATTTTACTCATTTATCTACCCCAAAGTCAGTGACCACATCAATTGCGTTCACAGTAGGGTCGCCATGAGGAGGCATGGGGTTCTTCTTGAGGTTAGGCCTGTCAAAAGTGATGTCTTGAGAATCCAACAAAACTTGAACCTTATGTCTGAAGGCCTAATTTTTTTTATTGTATGACCTGGAGAGTTAGCATGATATTATCACCTTTCACTAGCATCATATTTTGGCGGGAGTGCCCGAATTAGAGGAGCTAATGGCTTCAGCTCTACCAAAGATGCTTTGAGTAAGTGCTACAGTAGTTGACTGTGAGGCATGGGGGGAGGATAAAATTTTATTGAAGGCCTTTCAAAACTTTGTTGTTGTTGTTGTTCTTATGGAATTACTAATGGTTGTGGTGCCATCGGATGTGATGTGACAACATTAATTTCTCCCTCATTTTTTCCCAAAAGTTAGGAACATGCTTCTTCGAACTGTAAGAGTACTGAATGATGCCCCTTGTATCTTTCCACTTTTTATACCTGCTTAATATCTTTCACCAATAGTCAGCAAATCAGAAAATCCGGAAAAGATGCTTGCTACAATTTTATCATAGTACACCTCTTGTAAAGTACCCATGAACATATCAACCAATTCTTTACTCCAGGAGTGGTGGTTGTTCGCAGGCTACCACGTCTCTCCATTGTTGAGCATACTTTTTGAAGGACTCATCTGTCTTTTGAGATAAGTTCTGGAGTTGCATACAGTTAAGATCCATGTCCAAGTTGTACTTATATTATCTTAAGAAAGCGTTGGCAATATCTTTAATGTTTGGTTATGAACTCACTCCAATTGCATGTACCAATCTAGAGATGCCTCACTCAAACTGTCTTGGAAACAATGGATCACCAGCTTCTGATCTTAAGCATAGGAATGCATTTTTCTGCAATAAATGCGTAGATGGTTCCTCGGACACGTGAGTCCCTTATATTTTCCAAAGTCAGGTACTTTGAATTTTGGCGGGATCACTACATCTAGGACTAGACCTATTTCGAGAGCATCGACGTTAAAAGCATCATAGCCCTCCACAACCTTCAACCTTTCCTCAAGAGCTTTATATTGATTGAGCGCTAAGGGATTTTTAGTGACATGGGTATGGGTTGTCCTTTGAGGTACTTGGTTGACGTCTTCTAAGTCATGGTCTCCATACCGCATGTCTATGTAATAATCCATGTTGTATGGATTGTTGACTAGAATCTGCAAGGTATCAGATGAACCAATCTTCGGTGGAGGTGGGAAAAATCCTTTAGTATCAGCTTTAATGACCTCTTGTTGAGCCATAGTTGACTTAAGAGGTCTTGACTCTGGTTCTCTTCTTAGTTGGTGACCACTCGATGCACCAATTTCTATGCTGCTTCTTCAAAGGTTGCCCTTCGGATGTGATCTTGTCTCTCAACAATGTTCTTTAAGGCTAGAATAACTTATCTCATTTTTCCTTTCATTGATTCGATGTTACCCTTTACTTGCTCCAAATCTTCTCTAAAAGCGGCCTACTTCTCTTTAATTTGTTCTATCACTTTCTTTGTATGGGCTCTTGTTTGATATGGAGGTCGGGAGGGCGGTGCTTTTTTACCAAAGATTTAACTGGAGAATGATTTTTTTGAAAAATGTGAGTTTTTGTATGAATTTTCTAAATGTAGTGCTTGTGAATGCATGGATGCGTATGAACATGTATTTTTTTTTAAATTGTTGCCTTATTCACGGTGGATTTCCTTATTATATTTTTATTTGTATATATACTTTTTTCAAATTTTGATTTTTATTCGTGAGTATCCCAAAATAAATAAACAATTTGAATAGGGAAACAAGAATACTTTTATTAATTTAAACTATCAAGGGAAATACACTCCAAAAGTTGAAACAAATTACCAAAGGGAAATACTGAAAGGGGAAATTGAACCAAATTTCAAGTACTGAAAATAACAAAAGGGAAACAATGAATCTCCTAGGTGCGCTTGCGGATCTCTGCCCTAAAACGTTCAACCATTTTTCTACAAAGCTTGAGGATGTCTTGAAAATCTTTTGGGAGGGGAACCATTGTTTCTTCTGCATCTTTTAGGCTCATTGAAATGTCCTCAATGAGAATGTTGGCTAAGAAAACAAGTTTTACATGCTTGTCTTTGTAGATATGGTATTCCTTGTAGAGGTTCGGAACTATCATCTTACTAACTTCGCCAGATTTGGCTATCTTCACATTGTAATACGGTGGGAGAACTGACTTGGTTGTTTTGTGTTTGATCACAATTGTTGCGGATAGCAAGAGTCGCCATCGACTTTTCTTTTATCCAACAAATGAAAAGTTGGAAAGAACAAGAAAGACCTTTAGATATTATTTCTTGAGTTCAGGGGTAGGTTATGAAAATGGAAGGTATTAGTACCCTTTTCATCCATAGTTATCTACGAGCTCTTAGTTGCTTGCTAGATCATTTGCTTTGTTTGAAAATGTGCTTTGTAGTGTGGGTTTGAAAATATTTTGAAAACGACTTTGTAATGATTCTCGTCTCTATAAGAATGCATACAAAGTGTTGGTTTTGAAAATAGTTCAAAGAAGTGTTTATGGAAGATGTTTTTTGAAAGTGATTTTGAAAAGTGTCTTTGTAATGATTCTCGTTTCTATAAGAATGCGTACAAAGTGTTTTAACTTTAGAAAATGTTTAAATTAAAAGTGTTGGTGTGAAAATGGTTTTTTTTTGTTTTGAGCAAGCAAGCAACTACGAGCGACCTACCTACTAAAATGGTCTTTGTTATTTTCCTCCTCTTTTAGATGTTTCTATCTTACCATTGATTGTTAAGAAGCCCCATCGTTGGATGTGAAGGGACGGTCGTGGGCCGTTTGTATAGTCATAGAAAGAAACCTATGAGACGTTTTAGCAATTTCGTATAGGGACTAGATCGTTTACCGAAGGCAACATCAAGGGACATTGAGGGACTACGATCTTTTATCGAGGGTCTTTGCTAAAACGCCCATAATCGAGGGACATGACTATTTTCCGAGGAAACAAATGAGATTACCCTAGAGGTGCATGTGTGAATGGTGTGTTTGATTGCATGCATTTTTGTCTTGAATTTAGGATGGTCTAAGTATTGTTTTTATCTTTCCATACACATCCGAATTACTAACATTTTATATAAAGCGCTAAAAATTCAAAAAAATAAGGTCCTACGCTATTACAACCATATTGAATAGCAAGAAAATGTAAAAAACAAAAAAAAATAAAAGAAGGGAAACAGGTTCTTCGATCCAGGCAGTATGCACCCTTTGATTCTTCCCTTTCTTGCCTGTTTCGATTTGGGCCTGGAAGTCAGTGTGAGATGCACCTTTCGATTCAGCCTTTTTCTGCTTCTTTGGATTGGGTACAAGATGAACTTGTTTCTGAATGTTTGAAGTTCCCAGCTCCCTCCTTCGGTTGCTGTAATGCAAAGCTCCCAAGTGTAGATTCGAAAGGCTTCAATGTTTAGCCAATCGAAGGATACAGAAAAACTGTATAAAGTTAGAAAATGAATCTAACAAATGTAACTTTCGAAAGCTACAGGCCAGGGGTTAGCACAAGTTTATTGGGCACCAAAATCCAAAGTCTAACTAGTCAGGGTTGAGATTTTCAACATATAGGCAGTGAGAATCTAAATTTAAGGCATGGTCAACTTTCTAGATGAGATATCTACATTTTTATTTTATTTATATGTACAAATGATAATTAAATGGAAAGTTCTAAGTCTATAGGAAACTTACCTCTTGAAATGCCAATCGAAGGAGCTGTATGTGACTTCCTTTATGGTGGATGTGTGATAATGGTGAGTAAATCGAAGGTTATTATATAATAGTCTAGGGAGTGAATCGAAAGACTATTATGTTGCTGTTAGGGGATGAATCGAAGGTTGGTTATCTGGAAATTAGGGAGTGAGTCGAAGGATTCACTAATGCATGAAGGGATCTAAGATTTGTTTTGCAAAAGTTTTAGAGTTCGAATGTTTGAGAGTGTTTGAGAGTGTTTGAGAGTTTTGAGAATTTGATAATTTTCTCACGATCAGAGTTTCATCAGCTACCAAAGACCCCCTAAGATGTTTTGTGGAACATCTTATTTATAGATGAAGTTGGCAGAGATTTGGGAGGGAAAATAGAAGACATTTGAACAAATTGGGTATGCATTTTTTCTAGCTTTTGAGGTGCAGTTTTTGTATGCCAAATTGGTGCAAATATAGGAGCAGCGTAGTAAGACTGATGTGCAGCAGTTTTGGAGCATTGTGGCAAGTGTATTAGGCTTAGACATGGTAGCACATAGGACTCTGGCCAGCAAGCATCTTTAAATATTTCAACCTTTCGTTTTGACTTCATAAGTCCAACCTTCGACCAAACCCTCTCTTTAGACAACAATATTTATTTCCAAATAGAGTGTCCTTCGAATGGGTCCTTTGTGTATCGTTCTTTTTGAACCAATGTTTGTGTTCTTTTAAAGGGACCACATGCATACCTTGTGTGCATCACTTGCAATTTCTCCGAGTGGGTCAACAAGGTATATCCTTTGAATGGAACACCCATGTATGCCCCTTTAAATCCATCAATACATGTCCTTCGAATGGGGCAAATGCATGTCCTTCGAATGGACCATGTGCATGTCCTTCGAATGTGCTAGTTGTTTATCTTTTGAAAAGGACACCCATGTATGTCAATTCATGTCCTTCGAATGGGACACTCAGGTATGTCATAATGCAGAAACCATGTGTGTTAAAGGTTTTCAAGGGTGGAATCTAAACATGCATGCAGGAGGTCTCTGCCTTGTGAATTGAAGGAAACCATTCAGAAAGCCATTGGCTTCTGAATCAAAGGAAAGCTACAGGAAGACATTGCCTTGTGCTTGCTAGCACGAAGGAAGTTCCTGCCTTGTGAATTTGAAGGCAAGCGTAGAGAAGGCACTTATCTTCTGAATCGAAGGGCGCCAGTAGGAAGCCAACGCCTTCTGAATCGAAGGAAAGCTGCAGGAGGCCATTTCCATGTTCACCAAAAGCCAACTTGTAAGGGGTCATTGGTGTAATCGAAGCTTTGTGAGAAGATAATCTTTGTCCGATCGAAATTTTCCTTCAAGAGGTCATATGGCCAAACGAAGGATGTAACCCAAATATTACATAAAAGGGGGCCACATAACCAAACGAAAGATACATGTAGTAGGTCCCTGCTTTGTGAATCAAAAGAAATCTTTCAGAAGGTCATTTCCTTCTGAATCGAAGGATGCTTTCAAAAGGTCATTGTCTTCTGAATCAAAAGAAGCCAGCATGAAGCTACTATCTTCTAAATCGAAGGAAACCAAAAGGAGGCCGTTGCCTTATGAATCGAAGGAAGTTGTTTAAAACGGAGACAAAGCCCATTCAAAGCTAGCATGCAGGAGAGAGTTCGAAGCTAAGCATGAATCGAAGCAAGCTTGTTTTTCTTTAATTTTGTCAAAAAATCAGATTTATCTATTTTGATCTTCAATACTTTCCTCTTTGACTTTGTGCTTGAAAAATCAATATGATCCAATTGTACTTGTGCAGCCTTGACCAAGTAGGAATTTTGTGAGAAAAATCTTGGGAAATGAGAGGGAAAACTTTGGGGTACAACAACTTCCCTTGTTCAATCTTAATCCTGAAGAGTTAGATTGGAGAGTACGTCATTCGTGACTTAAAAGGGGAAGATAATTTAACACTAGATTGCCAATAAATTTTCACTTGATGATGTGGTGCTTGATTATCTAGGGAATGGGCTTAAAGATTCCATTTGGAGAGATGATGGAGAGTTGTCGAAGATGGGCTTATAGATGCCACCCAAAAGTGATTGTTGACAAAAGATAGCAGTAAGTCTAAGCTTAACTTCAACAGGAAAAGAATCAGAATAAATCTTTGGTCGATTTAAACTGAACCAGCAGAAGTGCTTACTGGAAAAGTATCAGAATAAATCATTAATATTTAAACTGAACCAGCAAATGTATGTGTTCGAATTTTAACTGGAAAAGAAATAGAATAAATCTTTGGAGCGATTCAATTGAATCAGAGAAAGTGTCTACTGGAACGGAATCAGGATAAACCATTGATCAATTTAAACTGAACCAACATAGGTCTTGAATAATTTTTAACTGGAAAAGAATCAGAATAAATTTTTGGAGCGATTTAACTGAACCAGGGAAAGTGTCAACTGTAACGCCCTTAATTTTATTAATTATTTAATTAAATTATTTTTGGATTATTTGTAATGTTGTGTTATGATGATACTCGATATGTTGTGATTAGTTTGAATTAATCATTTTATTAAGTGGTGGAATAATATTAGAATAATAATATTATTTGATGCGGGCTTGTTTTAAAGGAATAGAAGTAGTAAAAATGGGGTGTAGTAGTCTTAAGCCCATTAAGGCATATAGAGAATAATAAGGTTATTTTATTATTGTCAGAAATAATAAGGGTTAGAAGAAGAGAACGTGAGAGTTGTTGGAAAGGAAGAAAAGAGGCAGAACGGAAATTCAACCAGAAAAGTTATAGAGCAACCTTCAATCCAAGGTAAGTGTGGAGTTCTGACTCTATAATAGGGTTTATGATGATTGGTATGTGGGATTAGAGGTGAAAGATTGTTTGGTTTATGATTGAATTATATATGTTGTTATATGATGAACATCGATGAGTTATGGATGAATAACGATGCCCTAATGCTATATATTTGATGTAGAATTATAGGATAATTATAATTGATGATTATCTATGATTAGAGGATGTTTTTAGGTCCTAAAGTATGGAAACTGTAGTGAAAATGCGTGAAATCGCAGAAAACATTCATGACACAGAAGTATGTGTCGACCCCAAAAGCCGTGCGTCGATACATGAAGGCTTTTAGACTCAATATGAGTCGATACTAAGAAGTCATGCATCGATACATGAAGGCTTTTAGACTCAGGATGAGTCGATACAAAGGAGAATGTATCGATACATGTAGTGTTGCAGACTCAGTATGAGTCGATGCAAAGGGAGTACGCGTCAACTCATGTAGCATGTTCAGTCCAGTACGCCTTGACCCAAGATATTACGCGTCGATCCATGTTGTCTGTTTTTTGACAGATTTGTTTCCCAAAGGCTTTATCTTGAGTTTTTGGACTCCGTTTGGGGTGCCGTTCGAAGCGTTGAATAGCTAACACGATGAACTTCATTCTTAAGGATCAAAATGAAGAATAGGAAGGATAATCCTAGTATTCCAAATTAGGATTAGAGTTAGTTTCCGTGTTAATCCCTATGTTGATTTTTGTAAAGAATGATGAGGATGAGATGATTATAGATTACTGTTTGGTTCGTAACAATATGATTAATGATGATAATAATGTAGTATTATGGAATAGTAGTATGTACAGGTTTGGTAATTTAGAAGTAAGCCTTAGATGATTAATTAATTATAGGAAATATCATGGTGTAGGCCTATGGTCAAAGTTGTAAGATTGATGATTTACTGTTGTATTGTTGTATGGCTGAGTTGTTTATAATAAATGATGTTTGATGAATTATGATGATAAATGATGTTAATGAATGATGTTGATACAAGATGTTGAGATGCCTCTAATAATTGGCAGCTATTAAGATGTAGGCTTCTGGCCATGATGATGTTGTGTTGAGATGTTGTTAATTATGGTGTTGTCATTACATTCATGATTGTGTCGCATACATTGCATTTCAAGATGAAGCTTATGCTCGTTAAGATGGCCTGTATTGGCGAATAATAAGATGAAGGCTTATGCCTTGTTGATGCCTCTATTTATTGGCAATTATTTGAGATGGGAGTTCTGCTTCAATGGTACCACATGCATTTTCATAGTATTGAGTCACATTATATAATTGCATGAAGAAGTTGTGTATTGATGCGGTGAATGTGTATGTTGTTGGTATTCCTGTTGTGATTATTGTTGTTTATAAGATGACAGGTGGTGGTTATTATGTGATCTAATTTAATATATTAATTATTATACGTTTTATTATATTGTTAGATATCTCACCCCTTCTGTTGGAATGTTACCCTTACGTTGGTAACATGCAGGTAATCCAGAGTGAAGGCAGTATACCTTCGGTAGTTCGAGTCGGTGGCATTGCTCTGATACATAACACTCAGGGGGAAGAACGCTTGTTGCTTTTAATTATTGATGATTGCAGTTGTTGAACATCAATGTTGTTTTTTTGCTAATTATGCATTATTTGGAGTTGTTAAAATTGTTGGATAAAGATGTTATTATGATTTTGCTGCGTAGATGTTTAAATTGTTGAATTAAGAGATTAAAGTATTATGCTGATGGTTCATCCGAAGTTTTAAAGTGTTATGTATCCACGTTGAATGCAATGTGTTTTTAAAGTTGAATTTGTGGAACCCTAATTTAGTTAAATGAATTTTATGACTCTGATTTGCGTATATAATTGTTGTGTAGAATTGGGGTGTTACAAAGTTGGTATCAGAGCAAAGGTTGGTCCGACCTTGTTGTCGAGTCGTAGTTGTCTAACAATCGAGTACTGTTAATTCGAGTTCTAACCGTTGTTTATGTTGTAGTGATAAGTTGAGATGGCTAGAAGGAATGATGTTGCACTTGCTGATGCTTTAGAAGCAATGGCGCATGCGATGGAAAATCATCTGAATGCTGATGGGAATGCTGGATCTCGTAGCTTGGCGACTTCCCAGAGAGAGAATCCACCTACATTCAAGGGAAAGTATGATCCTGATGGAGCAATGGATTGGTTGAAAGAGATTGAGAGAATCTTCCGTGTGATGGACTGCACTCTGGTGTAGAAGGTTCAATATGGTACTCATATGCTAGCAGTCGAGGCTGATGACTGGTGGCTAGAGACTTGTCAGAGATTGGAAGATGCGGGTGAGAATGTCACTTGGGCTGTGTTCCGTAGGGAATTTCCGAGGAAGTAATTTCCTGAAGAAGTTCGTGGTAAGAAGGAGATTGAATTCCTTAAGCTAAAATAAGGGAATATATCGGTTGTTGAGTATGCTATAAAGTTTGCTGAGTTGGCTAAGTTTTGTCCGCACTACACTGAGGAAGATGATGAGTTTTCAAAGTGTATCAAGTTTGAGAATGGGTTACGCCTGAAGATCAAGAAGGCAGTTGGATACCAGAAGATTCGTTTCTTTGCTGATTCAATTGATAGTTGCAGGATTTATGAAGAGGATAATAATGCTCATTACAAGATTAATAGTTCGAAAAGGGGTAAGCAGCAACAGAATCATGGTAATACTTATGATGCCCCAACTGGTAAAGATAAACAAAACGTTTCTCAGGGTTAGAGGACTAGTGGAGGTGATGCTCCTGCTGGTGTGGTTTGTTTTAAATGTGGGAAACCTGGGCATAAGAGTAATGTGTGTACTACTGAAGTAAAGAGGTGTTTATGTTATGGTAAGAATGGACATGTTGTATCTGAGTGCAAGAATAAGGATGTAATTTGTTTTAATTGTAGTGAAGAAGAGCACATTGGTAGTCAGTGTCATAAACCAAAGAGGGCGCAGACAAGTGGTAAAGTGTTCGCTTTGGTTGAGGATCAGACAACTGCTGAGGACAGACTTATCAGAGGTACATGTTTCATTAATAGTACTCCTTTAATTACTATTATTGATACCTGTGCTACTCATTGCTTTATTGCTACTGATTGTTTTGAAAGATTGGGTCTTATGTTGTCTTCTATGAATGGAGAAATGGTCGTCGATACTCCAACCAAGGAGTTGATGACTACTTCTTTTGTGTGTTTAAAGTGTCCCTTGTCGATCTTCGACAGAGACTTTGCTGTTGATTTGGTTTGTTTACCGTTAAGAGGTTTGGATGAGATTTTGGGTATGAACTGGTTAGAGCATAACTGTGTTCATATTAACTGTTATGACAAGTCTGTAAGGTTTTCTACTCCTGAAGAAGAGAAAGGTAGTTTGTTGTCTACTAAATAGTTGAGAAATTTGATGCAAGAGGAAGCACAGATGTTCTCGTTGATGGCATCGCTATCTGTAGAGACTCAAGCTATAATTGAGGAATTGCAGGTGGTGTGTGAATTTCCTGAATTTTTCCTAGATAAGATTCCTGATGTACTGCCGGAGAGGGAAGTTGAATTTGCTATTGATCTTGTACCTAGTACCAGACCTGTGTCTATGGCACCATACACGATGTCTGAATCTGAATTGTCAGAGTTAAAGAAGCAATTGGAAGAGTTACTTGAAAAGAAGTTTGTAAGACCAAGTGTATCACCGTGGGGAGCACCAATGTTGTTAGTAAAGAAGAAAGATGGAAGTATGAGGCTTTGTGTTGATTATAGACAGTTGAATAAAGTGACGATTAAGAATAAGTATCCGCTTCCAAGAATAGATGACTTGATGGACTAATTGGTGGATGCTCGTGTGTTTTGTAAGATTGATTTGAGGTCGGGTTACCATCAGATTAAAGTGAAGGATGAAGATATCCAGAAGACGGCTTTCAGAACGCGTTATGGACATTATGAGTATTCGGCGATGCCTTTCGGTGTTACTAATGCGTCGGGAGTATTCATGGAATATATGAATCGTATCTTTCATACTTATTTAGATCGACTCGTAGTGGTATTTATTGATGATATTTTGATTTACTCTAAGTCATAAGAAGAGCATGCAGAACACTTAAGAGTAGTATTGCAAGTTTTGAAGGAGAAGAAGTTGTATGCAAAGCTGTCCGAGTGTGAGTTCTGGTTAAAGGAGGTTAGTTTTCTTGGTCATGTGAACTCAGGTAGTGGCATTGCTATAGATCCATCGAAGGTTGATGTTGTGTTGCAATGGGAAACTCCGAGGTCAGCTACTGAGATTAGAAGCTTTTTGGGATTAGCTGGTTACTATAGAAGGTTTATCATAGGTTTTTCTAAGTTGGCACTTTCGTTGACTAAGTTGATTTGTAAAGGTAGAGCTTTTGTATGGGATGTTCAGTGTGAATAAAGTTTTATAGAATTTAAGAAGAGATTGACGTCGACTCCAATTTTGACGCTGCCTAATCCAGGAGAGCCTTTTGTGATGTATTGTGATGCTTCTAAGATGGGCTTAGGAGGTGTGCTTATGCAGAATGATAAGGTAGTTGCTTATGCGTCAAGGAAGTTAAGGACTCATGAGAAGAACTATCCTACGCATGATTTAAAGCTTATTGCAATTGTCTTTGTGTTGAAGATTTGGAGGCATTATCTTTATGGTTCTAGATTTGAAGTGCTTAGTTACCATAAGAGCCTAAAGTATTTATTTGATCAGAAGGAGTTGAATATGAGGCAACGAAGATGGTTGGAATTGTTAAAGGATTATGATTTCGGTTTGAATTATCATCCAGGAAAAGCGAATGTGGTAGCTGATGCGTTGTTTCAAAAGAATTTACGCATGTCGACAATGATGGTTAAAGAGTTGGATTTAATTGAGCAGTTCAAAGATATGAGCTTAGTTTGCGAGGTTACACAGCGGAGTGTTATGTTGGGTATTTTGAAGATTAATAATGAATTTCTAGACAGTATCAAAGAAGCTCATAAGTTGGATATGAAACTGGTAGATTCGATGGTTGGGATCGATCATTCTGAGGATAATGATTTTACGCTAGATGTGCAAGGCGTGTTGAGATTTCGTAACCGGATTTGTATTCCTGATGATGTTGAGATGAAGAAAGTGATACTTGAAGAGAGTCATACAAGTAAGTTAATTATTCATCCAGGAGCTACAAATATGTATTAAGATTTGAAAGGTTTGTTTTGGTGGCCTGGAATGAAAAGTGATGTGGCTCGGTTTGTATTTGCATGTTTGACTTGTCAGAAGTCGAAAGTTGAACATCAGAAACCAGCAGGGTTGATGTAACCGTTAGAAGTTCAAGAATGGAAATGGGATATCATTTCAATGTACTTTGTGACGGGGTTACCTAATAATATAAGAGGACATAATTCGATTTGTGTGATTGTTGATAGGCTTACGAAGTTGGCTAAGATTTACACTAGTGTGATTGTGAAGCTGCATCGTGTTCCTTTGTGCATTGTGTCAGATAGAGATCTAAGATTTACTTCTGATTTTTGGAAGAGTTTGCAAGAAGCGTTGTGTTCTAAGTTGAGGTTGAGTTCAGCGTATCATCCTCAGACAGATGGTCAAACGGAACGAACTATCCAATCGTTGGAAGACTTGCTGAGGGCATGTGTTCTTGAGCAGGGAGGTTCGTGGGATACTTATCTTCCGTTGATAGAGTTCACCTATAATAACAGTTACCATTCCAGTATTGGGATGGCACATTTTGAAGCGTTGTATGGTCGAAGATGTAGAACTCCTTTATGTTGGCATGAATCTGGTGAAAGTGTAGTACTTGGGCCTGAACTTGTTCGTGAGACTACCTAGAAGGTGAAGTTGATTCGAGAAAAGATGAAAGCTTCCCAAAGTAGACAGAAGAGTTATCATGACAAGCGAAGGAAAGATTTAAAATTTCAAGCGGGTGACCATGTGTTTTTAAGAGTTACACCTGTGACTGGTGTTGGGCGAGCATTGAAGTCTAAGAAGCTCACTTCTCATTTTATTGGACCATATTAGATTTTGGAGATAGTGGGGAATGTTGCTTATAGAGTGGCCTTACCCCCTAATATTTCGAATTTGCATGATGTGTTTCATGTGTCACAACTCCAAAAGTATATTTCAGATCCATCTCATGTGATTCATATGGATGATGTGCAAGTACGGGATAATCTTACTATGGAGACGATGCATGTACGGATCGTAGATCATGAAATAAAGACTCTGAGGGGCAAAGAGATTGCTTTGGTTAAAGTGGTTTGGCTAGGAGCTTCCGAAGAAAGCATTACTTGGGAGTTAGAGAGCAAGATGCAAGACTCATATCCTGAGTTGTTTGATTAAGGTAAATTTTCAAGGACGAAAATATTCTAAGTGGGGGTGAGTTGTAACGCCAGTAATTTAATTAATTATTTAATTAAATTATTTTTGCATTATTTGTGATGTTGTGTTATGATGATAGTTGATGTGTTGTGATTATTGGAATTAATCACTTTATTAAATGGTGGAATAATATTAGAATAATAATATTATTTGATGTGGGCTTGTTTTAAAGGAATAGAAGTAGTAAAAATGGGGTGTAGTCGTCTTAAGCCCATTAAGGCATATAGAGAATAATAGAGTTATTTTATTATTGTTATAAATAATAGAAAAGAAGAAGTAGTAAGAGGAGAAAGAATAAGGGTTAGAAGAAGAGAACGTGAGAATTGTTGGAAAGGAAGAAAAGAGGCAGAACGGAAATTCAACCAGAAAAGTTATAGAGAAACCTTCAATCCAAGGTAAGGGTGGGGTTCTGACTCTATAATAGGGTTTATGATGATTTGTATGTGGGATTAGAGGTGAAAGATTGTTTGGTTTATGATTGAATTATATATGTTGTTGTATGATGAACATCGATGAGTTATGGATGAATAACGATGCCCTAATGCTGTATATTTGATGTAGAATTATAGGATAATTATAATTGATGATTATCTATGATTAGAGGATGTTTTTAGGGCCTAAAGTATGGAAACCGTAGTGAAAATGCAGTGAAATTGTAGAAAATATTCATGACAGAGCAGTATGTGTCGACCCCAAAAGCCATGCATCGATACATGAAGGCTTTTAAACTCAGGATGAGTCGATATGAAGAAGACATGCGTCGATACATGAAGGCTTTTAGACTCAGGATGAGTCGATAAGAAGGAGCATGTATTGATACATGCAGTGTTGCAGACTCAGTATGAGTCGATGCAAAGGGAGTACTCGTCGACTCATGTGGCATGTTCAATCCAGTACGCGTCGACCCAAGACATTACGCGTCGATCCATGTTGTCTGGTTTTTGACAGATTCGTTTCCCAAAGGCTATAACTTGAGTTTTCATACACCGTTTGAGGTGTCGTTCGAAGTGTTAAATAGCTAACGCGGTGAACTTCATTCTTAAGGATTAAAATGAAGAATAGGAAGGATAGTTCCAGTATTCCAAATTAGGAATATAGTTAATTTCCGCATTAATTGCTATGTTGATTTTTGTGAAGAATGATGAGGATGAGATGATTATATGTTACTGTTTGGTTCGTAACAGTAGGATTAATGATGATAATGATGTAGTATTATAGAATAGTAGTATGTAGAGGTTTGGTAACTTAGAAGTAAGCCTTAGATGATTAATTAATTATAGATAATATCATAGTGTAGGCCTATGGTCAATGTTGCAAGATTGATGATTTATTGTTGTATTGTTGTATGGCTGAGTTCTTGATGATAAATGATATTTGATGAATTATGTGGTATAAATGATGTTTGACGAATTATGATGATAAATGATGTTGATGAATGCTGTTGATACAAGATGTTGAGATGCCTCTAATAATTGGCAGCTATTAAGATGTAGGCTTCTGGCATTGATGATGTTGTGTTTAGATGTTGTTAATTATGGTGTTGTCATTACATTCATGATTGTGTCGCATACATTGCATTTTAAGATGGAGCTTATGGTTGTTAAGATGGCCTGTATTGGCGAATATTAAGATGAAGGATTATGCCTTGTTGATGCCTCTATTTATTGGCAATTATTTGAGATGGGAGTTCTGCTCCAATGGTACCACATGCATTTGCATAGTATTGAGTCACATTATATGATTGCATAAAGAAGTTATGTATTGATGCGGTGAATGTGTATGTTGTTGGTATTCCTGTTGCGATTATTATTGTTTATAAGATGAGAAGTGGTGGGGATTATGTGATCTAATTTAATATATTAATTATTATACCTTTTATTATATTGTTAGATATCTCACCCCTTTTGATTTAATGTTACCCTTACGTTGGTAACGTGTAGGTAATTCAGAGTGAAGGCATTATACCATCGGTAGTTCGAGTCGATGTCATTGCTCTGATGCGTAACACTCGGGGGGATGAATGCTTGTTGCTTTTAATTATTGATTATTGCAGTTGTTGAACTTTAATGTTGTTTGTTGCTAATTATGCATTATTTGAAGTTGTTGAAATTGTTGGACAAAGATGTTATTATGATTCCACTGCGTAGATGTTTAAATTGTTGAATTAAGAGATTAAAGTATTATGCTGATGGTTCATCCAAAGGTTTAAAGTGTTATGTATCCACGTTGAATGAAATGTGTTTTTAATGTTGAATTTGTGGAATCCTGATTTAGTTGCATGAATTTTATGACTCTGATTTGCATATATAATTGTCGGGTAGAATTGGGGTGTTACATCAACTGGAATGGAATCAGGATAAACCATTGATCAGTTTAAACTGAACCAACAGAGGTCTATAATAATCTTTAACTGGAAAAGTATCTGAATAAATCATTGGAGCGATTTAACTGCAACTGAGAAAGTGTTTACCGGAACGGAATTAGGATGAACTATTGATCGATTTAAACTGAACCAACAGACGTCTTGAATAATATTTAAGTGGAAAAGAATTAAAATAAATCTTTGGAGGGATTTAACTGAACCAGAAAAGGCGTCTATTGGAAAATTATCAGAGTAAATCTTTGGTCGATTTAAACTGAAACAACAGATGTCTGAAGGAAGTGTTCATCATGTAGATAGTCACCCTGTCCAGTTTCAGAAATTGATCTACAATCAATCTGTTCACAGATAGTTGTCCTGTCTCGTTTCAGGTATTAATCGGAAACTTTGTTGAAAATTGGTAATGAAATTTATTTGTATGCTAACTTTCCTGAAAAAGGTAATGAGTCAGCTGTGTGTAGTGTCATGATGTATGATATGTATCGAGTAATCGTGTTCTCAAAATAAATGAGATTATGATATATGCATTTGTGTTGTCGATGCTATGATGTTTGTAAAATGATGTATGAATGCAAAATATAAACGTATCAGTTGTTTTGCTGGGTGTTGCTGGACTGGGGAAATTAATTCCCTGACTACTGCTGGGGATGAAGAGTGTAGTTCGTCATATTTTGTTGAAGTTGAAGTGCTGATAGACGAATTTCTATTGTTTAGAGAAATGAACTATGTTGAGGAATGGAAACTCCATGAACTTGCTTGGCGATTTTTATGAAGTCCTGCCGGGGAATCCTAACATTATTAGGCTCTATGCCGAGGATATGGCAGTGATTTTATAGTAGGATGCCCCAGCCTCTGTACCTGCTGGAGAAAGTACCTGCATGGATTTTGTGTGTATTTGTTTGGGTTGCTATAGATCCTACACCCGTATCTGGGGAAACCTTTTAGGTAAGTAGCAATAGATCGTGGAAATTGTGTCGGGTATACCAACATGGTCGAAGAAATGGCTACGTTGATGTGAAACTTTGGTTGGTATTGGTAGCCCTCGAGTTAATCAAGGAGAATACGGGGCCGTTGCGTGGTGTCATGAAGCATCAACTGACCTTAGAACCTTTAAATGAACAACTTAGCCATTAGGACGTAGTGAGATGGCCGTCTTTGGTGTATTCCCAAAGACGGCAGATACTCGATGCTACACTCATTGAGACTCGACTCCTGAGTTTTGTTTGGTTGCGAGTCAGTCGCTTATCGAACGAAACTTGTCGGAAAGGTCAGTGATATTGAGATCCCTTAGAACCTAGTTACTATTATAGGATAGGTTGAACCAATCCAACTTCAAGAGGGTATGATCTTAAAACCCATGCAAGCCTTAAACCTAAGGTCTTTGTGTGATTTGCTTGTGCTTGCTATATGTGTGATTTCTTAGCATAATCATGACATCATAACATGGCATATCATACTAACCATTTCAAGGATATCAAGGGTATGTGACGCAGGTTAGGCGTCTAGAAAGGGGCAAGGGGATATATTTTCCTCTAGACAATGTCGTCTAAGGACCAAAACATGACAACTTGAGCCAAGGGCTATGACCCACTCGATATGGTGAACTTGACTCTCATAGAAGGACGCTCAACAATGCGAAGTTCTTCAATTAAGGCTGCAATTAACTCCTAACATCTCTTTGTGTTTACCCCGTGAGATCCTTGAAAACATTGCATACATATATCATACATATCATTGAATAAGCAGGTTTTAAAGCAGGTTTCTCATCTTTTCACTGTTTATTTCAGCGAAAGAAATGGCCTTTGAACAAACAGTAAAAGACCTTCAAGCTCAAAACACTCAGTTTCAACAAATGTTCATGGCTTTGGCCTAAGGGTAGGAAGAACTAAAAGCTCTCATCATCAAAGAGAAGAAGAAGAAGGCAAAGAAACCAGATGGAATCCTTAATATGGGAAGAAGTCTCAGAAGACCGGTTAAAGGAGCTCTAGATCTTTCAACTCTATCAAATAAGAGGGATAATCATGAAGAAGATAACAACCCAAGAACTGATGAAGACGAAGCTGATTATTTTGAGGAGTAGTATCCTCCTGCTGATGATAAATACAAATAGCTGGAGGATCGTCTCAATGCTATGGAGGTTCAGTAGATACCTGGATTGGACTTTGAAGAATTAGGCCTGGTTTCTGGCGTGATCATCCCACCAAAATTAAAGCTCCCCACGTTCTCTAAGTATGACGATGTCTCCTGCCCTAAGTTGTACTTAAGGTCATATATTAGGAAGATCCAGCCTCGTACTATTGACCGAAAGTTATGCGTCCATTTCTTCCAAGAAAGTTTAGGTGGCACGCATTTGGAGTGGTTCTACCAGCTAGAAAGAACAAACATTCATACCTGGGAAGACTTGGTTGCTGCTTTCTACAAGCAGTACCAATACAATGCTGACCTCGCTCCAACTCGTACACAACTTCAAAGCATTTCTATGGGTTCTAGCGAAGGCTTCAAAGAATATGCCCAAAAATGGAGGGATCTAGCTGGAAGGGTACAACCTCCTCTGAATGATCGGGAAATGGTAGATATGTTCATGGGCACTCTGACAGGCGCGTTCTTTAATCTACTGATTGGGAGTTCTTCATCTGGATTCAAAAATATGATTTTGACTGGAGAAAGGATCGAAAGTGGTATCAATAGTGGGAAGATCCCCATGGCTTCATCTTCTAATGCTGAGAAGAAGCCATTTGCTGGTAAGAGGTAAGCCAATGATGTGTATGGCCAGAAGGGTCTTAATAAGGTAGACGACCACAATCAATCTGTGGGGGTAATACTGGTCTCTAATCCTACGCCTATGCAACAACACCAACAGGGGAACCAACATAAAGAGGTCATACCTAAGAGACAATTCACCAGAATCAACATGTCACTAGCTCAAGCGGTACAAGACATGTTGAATGCAGGATTGATTACGTTAAAGGCTCCTTTGCGAAATACCAATACTTTTTCTCCTAGTAACCACCCCGACGAAAGGTGTGCATACCATTATGATAGTCCTGGACATGATACAAATGGCTGTTGGGCTCTGAAGAACAAAATTCAGGATATGATTGACGCCAAAGAGATTGAATTCGACCCTCTACAGACTCACAAAGTGATCACTGCTCCTAGGCCAAATAATTGAGAACACCCAGTTCATTTTATAATTTTCATTTGTAATTTCATTTGTTGTTCAAAAAAATACTTTTATGCCGAATTTTGGTTTTCCCATTAATGCATTGCATATGTTTGTCTTGAATGATTTCATTGTCATTTTATTTAAACTGTTTTCTTTCTTCGTTTACGCGATATTTGACTCTCGACTAAAAAGCTATAAGCCTTTAGAGGGAGGATGACGAAAACGATACCACAAATAGTGGAGTTATAAGGAAGATAATCCCTAGTCAACCCCTTTGAGCCAAAGAAGTATGAGTTTTTCTTTTCACATAAATTAAAACCCTTAATCATAACCCGAGGCAGGGTAGTTTCTCAGTCAATTCAGACGCGCATTCAGTCACAATATTTTGCTTCGTACATAATGAATGGCATCGAAGATGTCCTTCCAAATAAAAAGATGGTGATAGGTCTGCGTAATCATCAAAATAAGCAGTAATTATATCTCAAAATAAAAGCCCATTAAGTCAAAACCTATGAAGGAGACTTAATAAAAATTGGGGAATCCCGCTAACTATAATCACAAAAGAAACAGTTCAGGAAAAAGTAGGGATAACAAAATTAAAAAAAAAAGAAGAGGTCCTACAAATCCTCAACAAAAGAAAAGGTTACAAAAAGGACTGCCTTCTCAAACAAATGTTCAATTTCTGAACCATCACCAAGTATCAGAGCAAAGATTGCAAACTCAATTGGGATCTAAACACACAATTAACTGAGCATATGACTTAAGAACATCACGAAGAGCGGTTTGGGTACAAATAAAATTTGAGCCTTTATCCTTTGTTTCTTGAACCATGAACCAGGCCATGCTATAACCCTTAAAAGTCGTAACTGAAACATAGGTTAGTCCGGAAGCATATTGTTACGAAAGGTATCCTGACTCCTGTAAGGTTTGCTATAAATCCTAAATTGACATCAAACTTTTACAAAATTTGTTTGTTTTAATGAAAAATGAATTTTCAAAAACTTTAAGACAAGCATAAACTTTGCATTATTTGAATATCATTGTTTGTATATAGTTATCTGTTCGACAACAGAGAAATTCACATGACGAATATCTAGTGAATAAAAACTTTCTCAACGAAAAGGTTCACCTCAAGTGGAAAAACACTTCGGACCAAAGGGTACAGCATGATCATTGTCCATCATCTGGGGCTGTCAAGTCAAGATTCAAGGAATCTCTCAAAAATGATAAATAGTCAGGGGCATATCTCCATCAGAATCACTTGGGGCATTAGACATGAATTCTAACATCGAATCACATACAATCAAGCAAAATCAATGTTCCCCAGCGGATTTCTTCTCAAAAAGCAATTGAACAGGAATTCCCAACGGAAACATTCTAAATAAATCAAGTCCTCTTCTAGAAACGGTTCAGGTACGATCCAGAGATGGATGCCATCCTGATACTTATTCCAGACTGTCTTATAGAAATAGTTCAGGTACGATCCAAAGACGGGTGTTATCCTGGTACTTATTCCAGATCTATCTTCTAGAAACAGTTCAGGTACGATCCAGAGACATATGCCATCCTGATACTTATTCCATACTATCTTATAGCAACAGTTCAGGTACGATCTAGAGATGGATGTTATCCTGGTACTTATTCCAAATCTATCTTCTAGAAACAGTTCAGGTACGATCTAGAGACGGATGCCATCCTGATACTTATTCCAAACTATCTTATAGAAACAGTTTAGGTACGATCTAGAGATAGATGTTATCCTGGTACTTATTCCAGATTTCTCTTCTAGAAACAATTCAGGTACGATCCAGAGAAGGATGTTATCCTGATACTTATTCAATTATCTTCAAGTACAGTTCAAATACGATCCAGAGACAGATGTCATTCTGACACTCATCCAACACATATTTCAAGTACAGTTCAGATATGATCCAGAGACGGATGTCATTCTGACACTAGCTTAACACATGTCTCAAGTACAATTTAGATACGATCCAGAGATGGATGTCATTATGACACTCATCCAACACATGTTTCAAGTACAATTTAGATACGATCCAGAGACAAATGTCATTCTGAAACTCATCCAACACATGTTTCAAATACAGTTCAGATACAATCCAGAGACGGGTGTCATTCTGACACTCATTCAACACATGTTTCAAGTACAATTCATATACGATCCAGAGACGGATATCATTCTGAAACTCATTCAACACATGTTTCAAGTTTAGTTCAGATACAATCCAGAGACGGATGTCATTCTGACACTCATTCAACACATGTTTCAAGTACAGTTCAGATACGATCCAGAGACGGATGCCATTCTGACACTCATTCAACATATGTTTCAAATACAGTTCAGACCCGATCCAGAGACGGATGTCATTATGACACTCATTAAATACATGTTCAAGTACAATCACGACATATATCCATCCACAAAATCTTAACAGGTACTTTCTCCAGCAGATACAGGGGCAGAAACGTCCTGATACGAAGTCATTGTCGTATCCTCAACATACGTCCTAGTGACGTCTATGTTCCCCACATAGTAGAAACAACCAAATTTTTGGTCTCTTCTTCCCCAAGCAGGAATTACTTTCTCCAGAAAAGTTCCTTCAGAGAGCTGAAATTTGGGTTCCCTAGCCGAGCTTTATAATCTTAAACGTTTATAAAACCTCCTCCCAAGTAGAGTTTATTCCTCAAACTGCGTAAGATCATTCCCCAACATATTTTATTTCTCTACATCGACAACATCTCTCAACAAAGCATCTCCTTCCCCACAGAGAAGAAACAACCAGAGTTTTGATCCCTCCTTCCCCAAGCAGGAATTACTTCTTCCAGTCAAGAGCTGAAACCTATGTTCCCTGGCCGAGCTTCTTAATTTCAAACAGTTCATAACCTCTACCCGAGTAGAGTTTATTTCTCTAATTGTAGAAGTTCAGGCCCCAACAGAGTTTATTTCTCTACAACGGCTAAATCTTCCAATAAGCATCTCCCTCCACAGAGTTATTCTCAAGCAGAGTCAATCCCCAGCAGAGTATTCTCAAACAGAAAGTGGAAATCCCCGGCAAATCATCTCCATTCACCATCCCCAGCGGAAATGAAGGATTTAGTCTCCCAATACTCTCCAGCAGCAGTCTGGGATTTACTTTCCTAGACTAAAATATCGTAATAGCATCCCATATTCATACATCATGGCATGCGCATAAACATCGCATACAACATAATCTTATTTATTTTGAGAACATTATCACGCAATACATTTCATACATCATGACATTGCATACAACTAACTCTTTACCTTTTTCAGGGACAAGATCAAATCAATAAACACTGTTGACTACTTATGTGACCTGGTAGTCCTCTCAAAAACTACGTCTAATGAAGGGCTGTTTCAGCATTTCCCGCAGAAAGATGTCCTCAAAAGACCTTCTCTGGTTCATTCAGATCGACACTAAGATCTCTCTGATTCTTATTCCAGTTGAAGATATTCCAAGACTTTTGTCTAGTTCAGTTAAATTGATCCTAAGATTTTTCTGATTCTTATCCAATCAAAGTTAATCGAAGACCTTCTCTGGTTCAGCCAAATCGACACTAAAATCTCTCTGATTCTTATTCCAATTGAAGATATTCCAAGACTTTCCTCTGGTTCAGTTAAATCGATCCTAAGATTTTTATGATTCTTATCCAATCAAAGTTAATTAAAGACCTTTTTCTGGTTCAGTTAAATCGATCCTAAGATTTTTCTGATTCTTATCCAATCAAAGTTGATTAAATACCTTTTTCTGGTTAAGTTAAATAGATCCTAAATTTTTTCTGATTTTAATCTAGTCAAAGATAAACAAAGACCTCTGCTGGTTCAGTTTGAATCGACCATTGATTTGTCACTGATTCTTTTCCGGTAGACCTTTTTCTGGTTCAATTTAGAATGACCCTAATATTTTTCTGATTCTTATCCAGTCAAAGATAAATCAAGAACTTCTTTGGTTCAGTTTGAATCGACCATGGACTTATTACGGATACTTAACAGTTAGTCTCATTTCCCCAGTAAGTCGCTGCGAAGCCGAGAATAAGACCAGATAGCAGTCAGCCTTATGAACCTCAGTAAGTCACTGCGAAGCCTGGATCCTGACCAGATAGCAGTTCACTTCCATCTCTTCAGTCAAGAGATGACTCCTCAGTAGAATAATGGAAAACCGAAGCTCATAGAATCTATTCCCAGAAATCAACATCCCCCAGTGGACTCCTCCTCGGACAACAGGAACCGGAATCCCCACAAAGAGACTCCTTATGAAGTCAACATCTATTTTGGATGGCATCTTTAAGCCCATCTCCGACGACTTTTCGTCATATTCCTTGGATGGTATCTTTAAACCCATCTCTGACAACTATCCGTCATATTCCTTGGATGGCATCTTTAAGCCCATCTCGAACAGTATTTTACCATCTTTTCCAAATGGCATTTGTAAGCCCATTCCCGATATTATTCACAAGCATGCTCACTTTGGGCGAGTGCAAATTTCTGGGCACTCTAGTGTTCCATCATCTTCCACTTTCAGATCACGAAAGGCAGACAAGCCAATCAACATCTTCAGTTTTAAGAAGATTGAACAGGGGAATTTATTGTACCCCAAAATTTTCCCTCCTATTTTCACACAAGACATACTCTTAGAGGTTCTCAATTGCTCAAGGTTGACCAAGAATTGACCAGACAATTCTCCTCATAAGGCAATGAACCCCCAACTAGGGTTTCAATTTTCATCAAGATGGTTGTGCTCCAATAGTAGAAAATGTTCTCCATTGTCCTAATATATCCTCAAGATCATCTATGCCATGTTTCATTCCTTTCTCAACAAGTTTTCTCAGTCAATTGCTCAAGTATTGGAAAATCAACAATGCTAGGTCAAAAGTCAATTGTGGCCCATGTATAGTCAAACTTTAATATTTTTGGTCAACATCAACACTTTGAAGTAATATCCATCATTTTATCAAGGGTTGATCATGATTCCTCAAGAAATTCTCCTAACCCATCAAAAGTCAAAAATGGCAAATTTGGGTTTCTATAGGAAAAGTCAACCAAACTTTGACCAAGCATAACTTTCTCATACTTTATCAGAAATTTTCCCATAAAAGCTCATTTTGAAGAGAATCAAATTTCCTACAACTTCTCTTCATCCACCAAGCTCAAGAAATGCACCATTTGAAAGATACAAGTTCATACATTACAGGTCATTTTTAGAAAGTCAACAAAAGCCACTTTTTTCCAAGACCTTTTACATCAAGATAAAATCTTAAAATGCAAACTTGATCAAAAGAGGTATTGAAGTAGACATCTAGGGATTTCCAAAAAGTACCATATCATCATAATGAAATAAAAATTGAGCAAGTTATGGTTTTCCCAAGTTGGGAAAATTTTGGAAATTTCAAGATTGGTGCATTCGGCAAGTTTGAATTTTTGGGTCAATGACCTAACCTTTTAAGATTCAAATATCTTCCTAAGCTTATAGAGAATATCTAATGTTATTTTTGGATGGGCTTGTATTTTATACCTATTTTTTACATATTTATTTTAATTTATTTCAAATAAAATAAAATAAATTGTATAGAATATTTGGAAATGGGCTTAGGCATGGGGGCTAGTGACTTGGCTTGCTTAGAGGCCCAAGATTTCGTGCAAGATACATCCAAAGGGACCAGGTTCATGCAAGTGACCAAAGAAGCAAGTATATCATAAATATGGACATTTTTCAATGTGTTTTATCCTTGTCTCCAAGGTCATGAATGCGTTGATTATTTATCATGTTTGTTCACTCCTATCTTCCATATATAAATACATAACATTACAAGCCAAAGGGAGCACGAAATTTCTCTCCAAAATGCTCTCCAAAAGCTCTTCAAAAATCTATCCAAAAATCAAAGAATCGGTGTAAGTCATATATCAAGGTTTCGGTCTCTCTCGATTTACACCAAGCCCCAAACCATCCTCTTGAAGTCTCCAGGAGTCTTACAAGGCCCAAGAGAAGTCCATCACACTTCATGATATGCTAATGTTTGTTTAAGTTTATATAGAACAATTATGGATGGTTGGATCAGAGGTTCCACACAAGAATATGAAAACACCATGGTTAGGGCATGAAGCTTTCAAAGATTTGGGCCTAGGGATTTCTGATGATTGCACCTCCTGTTTACTTTTGTTACTTGGCCCATCTTTATTTTCTTCTTTTGTTCATTTTATTTATTTAGTTTAATTCCTTTTTTTATTTTAATCAATAAACAAATATAAAAATCACATAAAAATATATTTAGGATTTTTCTAATTAATTTTAATTTTGTAAATTAATTAATTTGGCTATTTTGACATTATTTTATAATTTAAAATTAATTAGAGTTAGGTCCATTTTAATTCAAATATTTTTCTTAATAAAAAATACAAAAAATGTTAGGTTTTTGCTTAGAATTTAATTTTGATCAATAATTTTTATTTTAATTAATTAAATTTAGGTTTATTTTAGTTCAATATTTTCCTAAATAAACAAAAACAATCAAAAAAGATTTTTTTTACTTAGCAATTCTTAGGATTTATTAGACGTCTTTATTTTCGCGCGTTTTATTTACCTTCACATCTTTTATATTCATGTAACTGATTATGGGATGTAATAGTCTATATTTAAATTTAGCACTTTACTTTCTTGCAGTTTTTTTATGTAATTGTCCCAAATCATTGTAATAGCATAGGATTTATGATTCTCGCACTTTAAATTTTTGTAAAATATTACTGTTAGTAATTAGGATTGTATGGATAGACTGAAAACAAAGCGCTAGAAAACGTAAATTCAAAGACTAAAATAATTGAAAAAACACACTTCTCACACTTGCATCCATAGGGTATTCCTCACTCGGTTGCCTCGGAAATTGTCATGTCCCTCGAACTTAGGGATATCTTAGCAAAGACCCTCGGTATAAAAGTCATCATAAGAGATCATGGTCCCTAAACGTCCCTCGAGTTGCCTTTCGGTAAATAATCTTGTCCCTCGATGTTGCCTATATAATGACAGTCCCTTCGAAATGCTAAGATATCTTTACATGTTGCCTTCAATGATCATAGCATCCCTTTTGATAGTCCCTCAACATCCAACGATAGGGCTACCTACTCAATAATAGTAGGGTAGAACTATCTAAAAGAAAGGAGGAAAAGAACTTCCTTTTTTGATTAGGTAGATGACTTTTAAGTACTTGATCAAAAACAAACTTTCACACTTACACACTTTTCAAAATACGTTTCAAAAAACGCTTTATCACACTCTTGAGGACTGATACAAGAGTTACCATAAAGCAACCAAAAACTTTCAAAACATACAAATACAAACAATTTTGAAAAATGAGCAAGTACCTAAGAGCCTGTGGAAAACCAAGGATGGAAAGGGTGCTAACACCTTCCCTTTCCATAATCTACCCCGTTACTCAGAAAATCTCAAAAAAGGTCTTTTCTGTTCTTTTCACCTTTTCCTTTGTTGGATAAAAGAAAAGTTAGTGTCGACTCTTGCTTACCGCGACATTTGCAAACAAAAAATGCAAAACCAGTATTAAACATTTGGTTCTTCCACCATATCACACATGGCACGCTGATAGGTTGCCCCGACATTCTTTAACCCAAATGGAATAACTTTGTAGCAAAAAGTGCCCCACTGCGTGACGAAGGTCGTTTTCTCCATGTCCTCAGGTGCCATTTTGATATAATTGTACCTGGAGAAACCATCCATGAAGGAGAATACCTTGTATTGTGCGGTGTTGTCAACCAGAACATCAATATGGGAAAGCAGAAAGTCATCCTTGGGTCTTGCCCTATTCAGGTCTCTGTAATCCATACACATACGTACCTTACCATCCTTCTTAGGTACCGGAACAACAGTAGCAATCCATTATGGATAAGAGGTAACAACTAAGAAACCGGTGTTGAACTGCTTCATGACTTCAACCTTGACCTTTTGTAACATCTCTGGTCGCATACGACGAACCTTCTGTTTTATTGGGGGAAGTCTGCTTTTGTCCATAGATGATGGACAACGATATTATTGTCGAGTCCTAGCATGTCTTCGTATGACTAGGAAAAGACCTTAACATAGTCAAATCACGATCCTATTAATGAAGCAAATTCAATGAAGCCACAACTAGTACCATAGATAAGTGACCATAAACTAGATAGTCTTGACCAATTTTAAAGACCATTTAATGTAGTAGAAATAACTGAATTTTTGGTTTTTTGACCAAGTAAGGGAAACTCAATGGAATTCATAACTGTCTCAATGTTTTGTTTAATTGTCTAAATAATCTAGCATCTGAATTAAACACTCCTTGACATTATCCTCTAGATTGACACCTATCTTGACTTCCTTCTTGTCCTCTTCAGTACCCAAGTTTACTGTCTCAACTGGCTCTTCATGGGGCTGTATTTCCCTTTCTTCCTGTTGTAACAGTCTGGCAAGTTCCCCTGGTACTTCACAATCTTCCTCACCTTCGTCCTCAACTTAGTAGATCGGATTTTCAAAGTCATAATTGGCAATAGCATAACTGTTACCAATGGGGTCTAGAGTGGATGTGGATATGCATTTAGATATGTGAGTGTCTGTAAGAGCTTAACTATTTTTGATAAAGTAAAAAGTAGAAAAGAAAAATAAAGAGCGTAACATTTGCATTCAAAACATACAATGATTTATTAATGACATATGAAGATGAAGTAATAACCTCCACAGATAGACCATTGTGCCTCGGGTAAGACACACTGTTTTAGAGTTTCAATTGTTTAAATATTACATATCCACAAATTAAAAGATAATTACTCTTGAATAAAAGTAATAGCAACATAATCTTTGGCCTCCTAATTGTTGAGTCCATCGCTGATGTTGGGAAGATCCACTTGTCCATGTCACAGTCGCTATCACTGTCCTCTAACGCATTGACTCCATGGTTGCTGATGTGTAGTGGCGGTCCCCCAGCACGAGCACGTCGAATAGCTCTTTGGGCCTCCGAAGTAAAACCCAAACCAAATTTGTCAGATTTTTAGGGAATAACCGGAAGTTGACCCCAAATGGTACATCCCTCTTCTTCAACTACTGCTTTATCATCCTTCAGAGAAGTCATCTTAAATGGAGGTCTGGTAATCTACGGAACCATAGTAGCAATCTAGGTTATAGAAACTATCTATGGAACCTCCTCAATGTTCTGACAGGGGGTCTCAATAAACTCGCCGTGCATTTCAACATAACTGAAGGAGTTCAGGTGGCTCGCCATGTATTCCTCCTCACCATGGACTGTGATAATCTTTCCATTGGTTGGATACTTCAACATCTGATGCGGGATAGAAGTAATAGCTCCAGTCCCATGGATCCAGAGTCGACCCAATAAATAGGATTAAGACGGGCGGATGTCTATTACGTAGAAAGTTGAGTCAAAAGTATGAGTACCAACTTTAATAGGGATGTCCACCTCCCCGTGCACCATTCTTTTGAAACCATTGAAGGACCTCACCATAATTTTACTGGGCTTCAACATGAGTCCTTCACAATGTAACTTGTCCCAAGCACTCTTGGGTAAGACATTCAGCGACGAACCCGTATCAACCAGAACATAAGCTAGGGTAGTTCCCCTGTACTCAACAAAGACATGCATGGCATCATTATGTATCCTTCCCTTGGGAGTTAGATCATCATCGGAAAAATCCAGTCCATTATCAGCAGTCAGGCTGACCATGCAACTCTCAAATTGATCATCGAAGGTCTCTTGAGGTACATGGGCAAATTTCAGGAATTTTACCAAATCCCTAGCGTGGGCTTCAGAGCATAAGAGTAAGGCCAACATTGAGATTTTTGAAGGGGTCTTCCCCAACTTCTCCACAACGTTGTAATCACTTTTCTTTATGATTTTTAGTATTTCTTCCATTTTTTTAGAATCCTCAGGAATGACTTCTTTGTGCGCCTTCATCTAGACATGCTTAACCAATACCTCTTTGCCCCGAGTCTCGGTCGACTCAGTAGCAGGGATAACAATAGGAGTAGAAATGGAAGTACTAACAGGAGTAGGAGTAGGAATAATTAGAGTAGTAACAACAGTCTTTGGAGAGATTTCGGGAGAGAAAACCCCTTCCGCTTCTCGTAATTTTACTGGTCCCGACGATGTTGTCGATGTTAGGATCAGTATCTTTGGTAACTTTATCTTCAACAACCAATAGGTCTTGCTTGACGCCATGGTAGTAGACGTCAGCCCCATAATTCCAGGGAACAACTTTATTAGAGGAATATGGTATCGGCCCAGGAAGAGTGATAATCAGAAGTACAAACTTGGGAACAGGTGTAATCCTGACGGGTCTTTTAGTGGAGACCCTGAGAGGATTGTCGGAAATTGTAATTATCGAGAAATCTTCACACAAATTTCTTGCAAGGGGAACTTTCTCAAACATAATTTCTTTATTAATCATCAGGCGTTGGACACCCATTGTTAAAGACAAACAACCATCTGGTAGGGACATACATAAGTGGCAACCTTTACCACAACCCGAAAATAAACCGACTGACAACAAATTTTCTTTAACGATCAGAAGAGAAGTGGCTAATTCATCCACAGAGGAAACAAACAGGTCATCTTCAACGACAGTGACACCCTGACCATGTTTGGGCATTGGCGCAGTTATTACATTAGGTGTCTCTGGAAGGTCAAACTAAATCTCCTTCGCCTCGATAAGATCCTGCATTTTATTTTTTAGAGTCCAACAATCGTTTGTATCATGCCCCGGACTCTCAGAATGATAGGCACATCGAACGTTTGGGTTGTAGCGGGGATAAGTAGTATTGGGATTCTTGGGAGCTTCCTTTAGAGTCACAAGATTGGACTTTAATAGGTGTGGCAAAAGCTGGGACAAGGTCATGCTGATCCGGGTGAACCGTCTTATGGGAGAATCCGGCCTACGCTGATTATTTCATTGTTTATTTGATACAGGATTGGAGATCATAATGGCCCCTACTGTCGGATGATGTTCGGTTTTGTTTTGATTTCTCTGGCCATAAACAACACTAAACTCCTTTTTTTTTTCCAGCGAAGGGTTTCTTCATCCTACTTGAGGATGCATCCCTCAGAATCTTGCCACTCTTAATACCAACTTCTACCCGCTCACCAGTCAGGATCAACTCAGGAAACCCAACTGAAGAGCTTCCAATCAGATGGTTGAATAATGGACCAGACAACATGCCCAAGAACATATCCACCAATTCTCTATCAGATAAAGGAGCTTGAACACTTCCCGCCAAATCCCTCCATTTTTGGGCATAAATTTTGAAACCTTCACCAGAACCCATATACATACTTTGCAGTTGTGTACGAGTTGGAGCAAGGTCAACATTATACTGGTACTTCTTGTAAAAAGCAGCAACCAGATCTTCCCAATTGCGAATGTTGGTTCCTTCCAACTAATAGAACCAATCCAACTGCATCCCTGACAAACTTTCTTGGAAGAAATGTACCCATAGGTTCCTATCAGCCCTATGGGGTTGAATCTTCCTGACATACAACCTTAAGTGCAACTTAGGACATGATACACCGTCATATTTATCAAATGTAAGAACCTTGAACTTTGGTTGAATGACCACCCCAGGAACCAAACCTAGTTCTTAAAAATACAGACTAGGTACTCTCTGAATTTCCATGGCATTGAGACGATCCTCCAGCTGTTTAAATTTGTCATCAGCAGGAGGATATTGTTCTTCAGTATAGTCTATCTCCTCTTCATCAGAACCCAAATTGTGATCTCCTTCTTTTTCCTTTTCTTCCTGATTGTCTCCCTCATTTGACGGAGTTTCAAATTCTAGAGCTTGCTTTACTGGTTCTCTGAACCTCCTTCCCATGTTTAGGACACCCACCGTTTTCTTCGTCTTCTTTTTCTTGTCTTTGATCATGAAAGTCTTCATGTCCTCTTGTCCTTTAGCCAGAGCCAGGAACATCTGTTGGAATTGAGCATTCCGTGCTTGAAGATCTTTTACTGTTTGTTTAATATCCATCTCACTAAAATAAACAGTAGAACGATAAGGAAACCTGTTATGAAGAACCTGTTTGTGTTATGATGAATTAAAATGCATATGCAAATGATTTCAAGGAAACTAGGAGATTTAAATTTGTTAAGACAAAAGGAAACACACATTGTATTAATAAGTCCAAGTTGATTAAACATGCCTCTTGGGCTTACAATGGAAGAAATAAACACAAAATAAACTTCTAATACAAAAAGGTCGAGCACATCCTTTTTTGCGCAATGTAGGCGTTCAAACTTCGCTCTTCATGAAGTTGTCTCGTGAGCTCCAAAACTTTCTTTTCACTCGCGAGGAACTGGGTTTCGAAGGTGTCTCACTCTTCCTTTAGCTGAATTCAATCCTTTTGAAAATCTTCAAGAGAGGTAGGCATGTTAGGATAAAGGAAAGTATACGAAACATCTCCTTCAGCAACAGGCTCCCTGATGATAGGTGGGATGGAGAGGTAAGGCATTACGAGTCTCTGAGCCTGAGTTCTTACCTACTTAAGGTAAGGCTCAAGGGGAATAAAATTTTGTGTCTCAATGCCTTACTATCCACTTTGTTTACCATTCTCTAAGCTCATATAAACCTTTGACGATAGCCTTGGTTATCGCTCTCATAGTCGAATACCACGCCATGGACGAGCGCATCATGGGGACGTCTCTTCGTGCATACCAAAATTGTCGCAAAGCCAAGCAAGGGTTGTAAGTAATACCTCCCTTAATGCCAAGCATAGGGACATTAGGGAATTCACCATAACGGTCGATGATAGTAATATCCTCCAAGGATCGAGAACACCAGTTAATATCTGAATGTTTGAGTGACATCATCCTATTGGACCATCTCAAGCCTTGCTCATTGTTCATAACAAATTGGGGTAGGTGCGAAACAAACCACCTAGCCAACAGAGGAGTGTAACACGTGAGGGTCCCCCTTCTCTTCATGGTGCGAGAGTGAAGAGAATGCAAGATGTCTCCAAGTAAAGTATGCAACGAATTGCAAGATATAAAAATTTTGACTGCATTCACATCTATAAGTTGGTCAGGATTAGGGAATAGTACCATCCCATAGATGAGAAGAGCCAAAACTTCTTCAAAGGCTTGTAAATCCAGAGTATCCCAGCAGTCTTGAGCCTTTTCCAACAAGAACTTGGCTAGAAACCCTTTGACACCACTTCTTGTTTCCCAGTTAGCCATGACATCAGATCATTGCAAATGTAAAGCTCAAGCATCTCTTAAGGGATTAGTTATCTTTCAATACCATTGAAAGTTAATTGATCGAGAATAGGAATTCCCAAGAGTTGAGAGAATTCTTCTATAGTAGGCACAAGTTGGTAATCGGGAAGGTAAAGCAATGGTGTAAAGGGTCGAAGAACTGAAAAAGCACTTTCATCATGTCTTCATCAAAGCTTGAGGTGACCAGATTGAGAAGTCGTCCATGTCTTTTGGTGAATGGAGAATTCTCAGGAATCCTGGATGCTAATTCTTTGAGTTGAAAAGGCACTCGTACGAGGTTTACTTGGATCGTATTCCTGCGAGTGGGAGTCATGTCCTACAAAACAGGACAAAGATGAATCTCGAAATCGTTGAAATGGTTAGTGCAAAAATGCTATGGTATGATGTCATGATATTATGTACAAGTATATACACAAGCAAATCAAACAAGTCCTTAGGTTTAGGCTTGCATGAGGTTTATAGGTAAGTACCCTCTTGAAGTTTAATTGGTTCAACCTGTCCTAGAAATTAATCGGGTTCTAGGGGATCTCAATATCACTAATCTTTCTTCATCAGACATTGTTTCAGCGCAAGCCTCTTTATTGGAAAACGAAATATCCCGAAAGTCCGATCTCGATGAGTGTAGTATCGAGTATCAACCAACTTCGAACTGCACCAAAGCCGGCTATCTCACTACTTCCTAATGGACAAGTTGTTCAATTAAGGTTCTAAGGCCAGTTAGTGTTTCATGACACCACACAGCGGCCCCGTATTCTCCTTGAGTACTCAAGGGCTACCGGTACCAACAAATGTGTCACACTAACTTAGCTATCGCTACAACCATGTCGGTATACCCCTCACAGTTTCCATAATCTATTTCTACTTACCTAAAAGGTGCCTCAGATCCGGGTAGAGGATCAAAATAAACCGAAATAAGGAACCATAATATAACGCAAGCAAATCAAACAAAGAAATCAAGTAAAGGTGATCTAGCCCTAAGGTAGCCCCACTTTTAAGAAAGTCCCTAACAGAGTCGCCACCGACTTGGTTGTTTTATGTTTGATCACAATTGTTGCGTGAAGCAAGAGTCGTCACCGACTTTTCTTTTTTCCAACAAAGTAAAGGTTGAAAAGAATAGGAAATACCTTTAGAGATTATTTCTTGAGTTCGGGGAGTAGGTTATGAAAAGGGAAGGTATTAGCACCCTTTTCATCCGTAGTTATCTACGGGCTCTTAGTTGCTTGCTAGATCATTTGCTTTGTTTGAAAATGTGTTTTGTGGTGTGGGTTTGAAAATATTTTGAAAACGTCTTTGTAATGATTTTCGTCTCTATAAGAATGCGTACAAAGTGTTGGTTTGAAAGTAGTTCAAAGAAGTGTTTATGGAAGATGCTTTTTGAAAGTGATTTTGAAAAGTGTCTCTGTAATGATTCCCGTTTCTAAAAGAATGCGTACAAAGTGTTTTAACTTTAGAAAATGTTTCAATTGAAAGGGTTGGTGTGAAAATGGTTTTTTGTTGTTGTGAGTAAGCAAGCAACTACGAGCGTCTTACCTACTCAAAAGGTCTTTATTCTTTTCCTCCTCTTTTAGATGTTGTTATATTACCATTAATTGACAAGAAGCCCATCTTTAGATGTGAAGGGACTGGTGTGGGTCGTTTGTATAGTCATAGAAAGCAACTTATGAGATGTTTTAGCAATTTCGTATAGGGACTAGATCGTCTACCGAATGCAACATCGAGGAACATCGAGGGACTACAATATTTTATCGAGGGTCTTTGCTAAAACGCCTATATTCGAGGGACGTGACTATTTTCCGAGGCAACAAATGAGATTAACCTAGAGGTGCATGTGTGAATGGTGTGTTTGATTGCATGCATTTTTATCTTAAATTTAGGGTGGTCTAAGTATTGTTTTTATCTTTCCGTACACACCCTAATTACTAGCATTTTATATAAAGCAGTAAAAATGCAAAAAAAAAAGGTCATACGCTATTAAAACCATATTGAACAGTAAGAAAATGTAAAAAAAAAACAAAATAAAAGAAGGAAAATAAGTTCTTCGATCCATGTAGTATGCACCCTTTGATTCTGCCCTTTCTTGCCTCTTTCGATTTGGGTCTGGAAATCAACGTGAGATGCACCTTTCGATTCACCCTTTTTCTGATTCTTTCAATTGGGTACAAGATGAACTTCTTTCTGAACGTTTGAAGTGTCCAGCTCCCTCTTTCGATTGCAGGAATGCAAAGCTCCCAAGTTAAGATTCGAAGGCTTCAATGTTTAGCCAATCGAAGGATACAAAAAACCTATCTAAAGTTTGAAAATGAATCTAACAAAGGTAACTTTCGAAAGCTATAGGACAGGGGTTAGCACAAGTTTATTGGGCACCAAAATCCAAAGGCTAACTGGTCATGGTTGAGATTTTCAACATATAGGTAGTGAGAATCGAAAGTTAAGGCATGGTCAACTTTCTAGATTGGATATCTACATTTTTCTTTTATTTATATGTACAAATGATATTTAAATGGAAAGTTCTAAGTTTAGAGGAAACTTACCTCTTGAAATGCCAATCTAAGGAGCTGTATTTGACTTCCTTGGTGGTGGATGGAGCTTCATTGGAACCTTCCTGAAGCTAATTCAGTTGCTTCTTTGTTTGGGCAATAATTGAATCGGAAATGGATGTGTGATAATGGTGAGTGAATCGATGGTTATTATTTAACAGTCTAGGGAATGAATCGAAAGACTATTATGTTGTTGTTAGGGGATTAATCGAAGGTTGGTTATCTGGAAATTGGGGAGTGAGTCAAGGATTCACTAATGCATGAAGGGATTTGATATTTTTTTATGAAAGTTTTAGAGTTTGAATGTCTGAGAGTGTTTGAGAGTGTTTAAGAGTGTTTGAGATTTTGAGAACTTGATAATTTTCTCACGACCAGAGTTTCTTCAGATACCGAAGACCCCCTAGGATGTGTTTTGTAACATCTTATTTATAAATGAAGTTGGCTGAGATTTGGGAGGGAAAACAAAAGAGATTTGAACAAATTGGGTATGATGTTTTTTTATCCTTTGAGGTGCAGTTTTTGTATGCCAAATTGGTGCCAATATAGGAGCAGCGTAGCAGGACTGTTGTGCAGCAGTATTGGAGCGTTGTGGCCACTGTAGCAGGCTTGGACTTGGCAGCACATATGACTCTGGCCAACAAGCATATTTGAATATTTTAACCTTTCGTTTTGACTTTATAAGTCCAACCTTCAACTAAATCCTCTCTTTAGACAGCAATATTTGTTTCCAAACACAGTGTCCTTCGAATGGGCCCTTTGTGTATCCTTTGTTTTGAACCAATATGTATGTTCTTTTGAAGGGACCACATGAATCCCTTGTGTGCATCACTTGTAATTTCATCGAATTGGTCAACAAGGTATATCCTTCGAATGGAAGACCCATGTATGCCCCTTTAAATCCATCAATACATGTCCTACGAATGGGGAAAATGTATGTCCTTCGAATGCGCCAGTTATGTATCTTTTGAAAGGGGCACCCATCTATGTAAATGCATGTACTTCGAATGGGACACCCAGGTATGTCATAGTGAGGAAACTATGTGTGTTGAAGGTTTTCAAGGGTGGAATCGAAACATGCATGCATGAGGTCTCTGCCTTGTGAATTAAAGGAAACCTTTCAGAAACCATTGGCTTATGAATCGAAGGAAAGCTGCAGGAGGCCATTGCCTTGTGCTTGTTGGCATGAAGGAAGTTTCTGCCTTGTGAATTTGAAGGCAAGCATAGAGAAGGAACTTGTCTTCTGAATCAAAGGGCGCCAGTAGGAAGCCAACACCTTCTGAATCGAAGGAAAGCTATAAGAGGCCATTAGCATGTGCACCAAAAGGCAGCTTGTAAGGGGTCATTGGTGTAATTGAATCTTTGTGAGAAGATAATCTTTGACCAATCGAAATTTTCCTGCAAGAGGTCATATGGAGAAACGAAGGACGTACCCCAAAGCTTACATAAAATAGGGCCACATGCCCAAACGAAAGATGCATGCAGGAGGTCCCTACTTTATGAATCGAAAGAAATCTTCCAGAAGGTCATTGCCTTCTGAATCGAAGGACACTTTCAGAAGGTCATTGTCTTCTGAGTCGAAAGAAGCCATCCTAAACCACTGCCTTCTAAATCGAAGGAAACCAAAAAGAGGCCCCTGCCTTCTGAATTGAAGAAATCTGTTTCAAAGGGAAACAAAGCCCGATCGAAGCTAGCATGCAGGAGAGAGTTCAATCGAAGCTAAGCATGAATCTAAGCAATCTTGTTTTTTTTCTTCAATTTTGTCAAAAATACTATTTATCTGTTTTTCTCTTTCAATACTTTCCTCTTCGACTTGGTGCTTGAAAAATCAATATGATCCAATTGTACTTGTGAAGCCTTGACCCAGTCGGAATTTTGTGAGAATAATCTTGGGAAATGAGAGGGAAAATTTTGGGGTACAACACACATATTGTCCTTCCCTATATAATTTTTCATCCCTCATCTTCGTATAGAGTCTTCTTTGTATAAGGAAATTTTCTGAGGTCTTATAGCTTGTGTTAGACTTCCTCATATTCTTTTATCTTTTGAGAGAGACGATCCTGTGCTTCCATTATTCTAAGGCGTTCTCTCACGTCTGATTCTTGGATTTCACGGAGACTGGTGGTAAGGAACTGGATTTGGTCTTCCAAATCTAGAGCTCCTTGTGCTAACCCTTGGATTTGGGCTCTCAGATTTGCTTCCATCTCCTTTTTGTCTTGCAAAACCTTTTCATACCACATATTTAGTTTTCCAATTTCCCCTCGCAGCATCATCCAAACATTGATTATGAGAATCTAAGATGAAAGTAGAACTCAATAATCCCTTGGGCAAATGCTTTCGCTTAAGGCTCTCCTTCTCAAGTGCTTCACGGTCTTTCTAAATTTGTTGATCTTTTGACTTAAGCTCTTGTTGTAACTTTCTTTTCTACCTATTAAGGTCATGAAGGATAAGTTCCAATCCCTCCTTCTCCTTTTGAGCTTGATCCAAGGTTTTCTTCAAGTTGTCTATCTCTTCTTCAGACATAGGAAGAGGATTTGGAACGTCTGGATTATACTTACGATCAACGTCGAACGATAACTTAACAATTTGAACTCTTTCTAAAACCCACTAAGTATATGGTTCTCTAGACATAACATTCTTCCTTTTGGCCTTTCTTTTATTGACTCTTCTCCAAGCTCGAATGATTTTATTGAGAAAATCATGGTCATCTTTACCCATGTTGTGAATGATTAATTGTTGAAGTTTCTCGTCAGAGGTTTTATCCTCCAAAGAGTACCCAGGTTGGAGTAAATCCAAAGCGAAATTATAGTTAATGCAACCAGTGACCCAATTAAAGGAACATTCATAAAATCTCCACATCTGTAAACAATATCTCCAATGTTCACCTTTCTTCCATACCATAAAATAGAATGGCAAAATACCCTTTTTAGTCCTTTAAGTTTACCCCAAGGTCCATTTTGGTCCTTTATCTAAAAAAAGTGTCAAACTGGTCCTATAATTCTTTCAAAAGGACCATAGGAGTCCTTTCCATCCATTTTGGTCCTTTTTGGTTCATCCCATCCTTCTTTATTTCAATTTGTAACTCCATTATCTTATGTTTCAGCCCATCCTCCCTTTCCTTTAGATGATGTATCTCCATCTTTGCTCCATCAAGCTCATTTTGCAACTTCTCCAATGAACCAAAAAGGACCAAAATGGACGGAAAGGACTCCTATGGTCCTTTTGAAAGAATTATAGGACCAGTTTGATACTTTTTTTAGATAAAGGACCAAAATGGACCTTGGGGTAAACTTAAAGGACTAAAAAGGATATTTTGCCAAATAGAATCGACGGTGCGATCCCTTAATTTTTGAGGCCATTCTTATCTTGTAATATTTTGAACCATGTAGTCCTCTTATTAGATGTGAGAGGTGAGCTAAGATTATAAAAGAGGGATGCAACAATTAAGCACACCCCTCCCCTTTTCCTAACGAGTATGAAGAGCATAATAAACATCGACAAGTAGAGTAGGAGTTGGTCCACATTTAATGCTTTTACGGCCCAAAAAACACTAATAACTCCATGGTTAATATAGTCCAAAGTCAACAAAAATAGAATTACACCAAAGACCAGCAATCCCAAACAATCAACACAAGACTCCCATTCTTTCTTATTGGCAAAAGAAAGGGCTTTAGCTTCCAAATATTGTTTTTTTATCCCTTGTACATCACCATCTTTTTTGTAATTTGGTGACAAATCAACATAGGGTATCCCTAAACCATTTCCTAAGTCTTTAACATCGACAACTTGTCCAATTCCCACATAAACTTTGCATTGCAAAAAATTTAAAGTTCTATCAAATTCCTCCAAAGTTGGTGCTAGTTGAAAATTTTGAAAAGTGAAACATCTCAGCTGTGGATCATAAAATTGAACCAAGGAAGTGATAGCATCCACTTTTACATTTACTTCAGTCAATTCAAGGGTATCCCCATAGTGGCAAACAAACATCTTCATGGCTTTGTCATATTGTTTCCCCTTGATGATTTTTATCTTCGTCATATCTGGCTTAATGACACTAACACAGATAAGTTGTTTCACTTTGGCATCCATTTTTAGGATACTCACCAAAAACCATTGATTTTATTCTTAGGAATCCTGTGAATAAGACAACAAAAGCGCAAAAAAAAATGAATATTTGAAATTCAAAATGCATGAATACATGCTGGTGGGTTTTTTTTGAAAGGTATCCTTAGTTGGTAAGTTCCTAATTTTGGCCTACGCATATTCTAACATCCCCGTAAAGTGGCTTTCTTAAGGGTATCATGATAACACTATAAGGAAAGGAACAAGAGCCTCCCTTAAGTGGAGCCTCATTGTAGACCAAAACTTTTGTCTCTAAAGTCGTACAAAGTCTCTCCATGAGATTTTGGTTTAGGGTTATACTAAGAGTTGTAGGTTTCATTCCAAAGTCATATCCCCTAAAAGTCTAGCTCTTGAGACATATTCCTTTTTCGGAATTCCACCGACTCTAGGAAAAGTTTTCATAAAACACATTAGGATGATATATTTCCTTGGAAATTAGACGAACCTTCTTTCTAAGGGTTTGAAAAAGAAAATTTGAAATAAAATCCCACCACAACAAATAATATGATAATGAAAATAATACAAAAACAAATAAAATAAACCAAATAAATAAACAATCAATTATAGAAAAGTACCAAAACTAGAAAAAGCCTAATAAAAACCCTTAACCCAAAAAAGGATAGGCTTCTAAACCCTAGGGTTGAGTCCCGGGAAGAGTCTCCAACTGTCATAGCCGGAAAAAATAATGAGTTGCCACCACTTCTTTTTATCTTAACGATGGGTGAATAATGTAATAACCATAAATTGATACAAAGAATCTAAGTTCTTAATTCACTTTAGATGAAGGGAAGGTGTTAGGCACCCTTCATCTACCTTGTTCTCAAGGAAGTCACATGGTTTAGGTTAAAAGGGTAGGGTAGAGTTTTGATATTTTTAGTTAGGCTTTCTATAAGTTTGAGAAAAAACATTTTATTTTTAAAATCTGGTCACGTCTTGGTTTTTAAGCCGCGTGTCTATGTATCTCCTTATGAAGAATCAGAGTCCCAATTCATAGTTCGAAGTGTTTGGTTGTTTTTTTAATGGATTGTGGAAATACCTTAGAGTCTCCTTGAACCATGTATGATTTTGAAATTAGCGGAATCCTAGACGCAGTTCGCATTCGATAAAACAGATCTCCACAATCCTTTTATAAAATTGTGAAAAAAAATAAAAATATGAAAGAGAAAAATCAAAAGTATTTTTGATAATTTTTTCACAATTTTAGAAGTTGAAATGAATTTTTATGAATATTTGAAGTTTAAAACAATTAAATATAAAAATCAGAAAATAAAAAAATGCTAAAATAATGTAGACCACTGGTTCAATGTCAAAACGCGTTAGTAAGCAGATCCAAGGGACCTAACACACTATGCGTGATATGGTGATTAGTAATATAGCACTGGAACTTTAATTTAATGCAGATTTTGAAAAAATAGTGTGGCATCATGTCATTGGTATAGAGATGACACGCTGGTCATCTTCAACCTCCAGCCACACACAAGTTGCAGGTTCTATAAATTGTAAAATTGGAAGCTCATACTGGTGCCATTCACTTCGTCTTATCAAGACGAAGACAATCGTGCCTTCACGAAAAATTTATATAACCTATAGCTCACTCGATTTGGATAAAACCAGAAGAAAAAATTAAAAAGGGAATTGAAAGTAGAAGTACCAAACTTAGTTACAGTTGAAAATGAACTATTATATGAGCACCGGTGAACCAAGAGCTGCATTGTAGCAAGAAATTTGAAGAGAATTGGTTAAGAATTTTACCTATAGAAGTTCAACATCCGAGCTCTAAAATTGGACTTGGTATGCTTGATTTAGTGCTTGATTCTTGGTGGTAAGAGTATGGTTAGCTTCAGAGAAGTTCAATGAAGCTAACTTAATGTTGATTTTGGTGAATGAGGGTGAGAAATGAAGAAAACAAAGATACAAATTTAGAGTTCTTATGGGATCTGAGCATGGCTTGTTTGGATCTCTAAAGCTTGGGAAATGAGTGGAATGTGTCCCTTTTTTATAGCTGAGAATGATGGAAACAAAAAGTGAGAGAAATGATCATGAATGAGGGGAATTCGTGTGCACATGCATTGTGAACAAAGTGTAACTTGAAAGTTGTCAAAACTTAACCGTTCCTTGCGCTTTAATGTGTTAAACTTTCAGGAAACTTAGTTAATCATGTTTAAACATCAAACGTGCAACAAATTTGTGTTTAGAGTATACACTAATCAAAATAAAATCTGACTTTGGTGAGAAACTTCAGTTCCAATGTACCATCTTTAAATTCATGGTGCACACAATTCAGGAGGCTTTATGGGATGATTCTTGAAGTTTTTGAAATATCATATCATCATCTTCACAATATGCCAAGAAAAATTCCATTTGGTGATCTGAGCTTAAAGTTATGATCAGTTGAAATCATGGAAAACAAACTGATTTTTGTACTTAGAAATATTTCTAAGTGTTGAACTTTAAAATGACCTATAATGTTCTTCAAAATTACATGACCTTCCACTCAAAATTTACTCTTGATCCTTGAAGATGTAATTAAGTAAACCATTTGAATTGAATTTTGGAATTGAGACCATTCAAAAATCATAAAAATGAAAGAGTTATGGTCTTTGGAAGATGATGAACAAATTTGGGGAAATTCACAAAAGACCTATAATCTTTTAAAATCTTTAAAGGTTTTCTAAACATTTTCAAGTCTTTCATATTGAAGAAAAGTTGCAGTAGAAATCCTCAAGTTTATTGTGAAAAAAGAATGAGCTTAAGGAGATAAAATATGACCAAGTTATGATCCTTTGAAATCACACGAGAGAGTTCGATGGCCTTCCCAAAGGACTTATAATCTTTCCCAATCATTAATTACTTTCCATTCAAAATTATCCTTAATCCATTGAAAACAACTTGTTAATGACCTTTTAAAGAGAATCATGGCTTTGAAATCATTAAAAAATCTCAAAAAATGATCAAGATTTGGTCCTTGGAAGTCAACAAACCCTAGCTCACAAAGTGTCAAAATGACTTGGAACCCCTTTCAAGTTTTGATGATTTTTTTTTTGCATAATTGGATCTAGTAATATTAAGATAAGTTGTTATAGTTGATGATAAGAATTAATTGCAAAAAGAAATAACTGAAAATGTAAAAAATTGAGAGAGTTAAGCACTTGTGACCACTGAATCAAGTGCTTATTCAATTAGGTCAAACTTGTTGAATCAACCCTAGAATCATTTGAATTTTCTTGGAAAATATAGAGTATGATGGATCACATTAGACCTTCAAATTTTGTTATATTAAAACACAATCAAAGATGGAGCTTAAGTCTTAATGAAACATGTTGAAGAAGTCATGAAAATAAACACATGAACCTATGAATCTTCTTGATGAATAAAACCACCAACCTTGAGGAAAACTTTACCCAAATAAAGTGAGAGAGTTATTTAAACCAAAAAACTTTGACATCATAGACACAGCCTTGAAGATTAAGCTCTTGCAATCCATTAAAGAACCATTTCACTAGGGACTATCCCTCAAAACCCTAGGTTAGATAGTGATATGATTGCAGTTGTGTCATCACCTACAATATGAACATCTAAAGAAACATATATACATATTTTGATGTTAGTTAAAAATTAATCCACCTAAAAAAACACATGTACAAGATACACAATTCAAGGTGTTTGGTGATCCCTCAAGAGAAAACTTAAAGATAGGATGAAATAGAAGGGAGAACTAACCATATGTGTGATCTTGATGTATTGATAATATGAGATAATGAGAGATCTTACAGGCGAAAATTGTGGTATAACAGCTGGATTATTTAAGTGTCTTCTATTTGGGGATACAATGGTTAAAATCTTCGTCTCGATGCGATTGAAGAAACTTAAATACAAAATAAACCCTTTTTTGGCCTTAAGATGTAATGCAATGCTTATGATTATGAATGCAAACGACTAACTCCGTAGGTAACACAGGTCACCACTGAGGAGGCAAAAATAAAACAGGCAGCCTAATGAAGAGAGTTCAATCAGGAAAATAAGTCACGGGGGAACAACAAAACTCTGAGGATAAGTATAAATAAGCAAAACCAAAACCACAATTAAAGAAACAAAATGCATAGTAAGATTTCATCAACGGAAATTCTTAACAATGCAATAAACAAGCTAACAAGGAGGTAACCATTAAGAAGGGTTACCGACTCGATTGGGTAATGAAACTTAACTCTGTAGGAGAAAAAACAACTTCGTTGGGGAAAAGAAGCCTCAACTTTACTGGGGTAAAGCCCAAAGAGGAGAAAAAGTATCATCAACTGAATAAATGAGGAAAAAGAAATGGATAACAACGACCGATAGATAAATGTGAAATACCCACTCGCAGAGAAGGTATTCAAAAAGAGAGTAACATCAACTAAAGGGGGATCATAAACTACCAACTCAGGGTTGAAGGTAGCATAAACAACATAATACTGACTCAGAGACGATGGTGAATGTTAACCTCGAGACAAGTAAACAAACTATCGGCATTAATACTTATGACTGGGAACAAAGGATTGACATCAGTACTTATGACTAGTAACAAAGAGAGACATTAGTGCTTATGACTGGGAATAGAGGATGACATCAGTGCTTATGACTAGAAACAAAGAGTGACATCAATACTAATGATTGGTAACAAAGAGTGACATCAATACTTATAACTTGGAACAAAGGTTTGACATCAATACTCATGACTGGGAACAAATTGTTGACATCAGTTCTTATGACTAGAAACAAGGGTTGATATTAGTACTTATGATTAGAAACAAGGGTTAACATCAACACTTATGGTTGGTAACAACCCAATTCTATTGGGGTAAAGTCCAATGAGGAGAAATAAGTAAATAATGAATAAGGAATGATGGTGAACTACCAACTCATGGGTAAAGGTTGAAAAATTTAGAATAATAACAAATTTCCCAAAATTCTTGTATTCCACCTAGAACGGGTTTCAACTTCTTCTTTAACCAAGGCATTCCTCCTGGAAAGGGTAATAAATTTTACCAACTTCTGGATTTCACTGAGAACAGTAAAAATTTCTTCTTTGATCAAGATATCACCTGAAAAGGGTAATAAGTGTTGTAAGGATCATTCAACAAACTGTCTTTATCATTGAAGTACAACCAATATCAACAACAAACTATCTCCCATAACATAGAGAGTACCATTCATCAGAGTAAAAAAATATTCTCTGACATTAACAGACTTATTGGGATAATATAGGTTGCTCGAATAAAGGGACCATCACTTGTTGTTATGAAAAGGATTGCAATAACACTGCTGGGAATTGAATTTTGATTCCGTAGGGAAATACCAACACATTCCTGTTGAGGGGATAAAGTATTCACATGCAAAATAAATGCACATTCCCAATCCAGGGCTCGCAACCTATATGGATCAAAATAATATTGCTGTCATGGACCACAAATTCAAACCAGGAACAAACCGGAGTGAAACAATCAACCAATACACCATCTGTTATACCCCAATTTCCCCCCCTAAGATTTCTCATAATCTCACTTTTATCAATACATCAAGATCACACATTAGGGTTGGTTCTATATTTTTTCCCTTATCCTATCTTTAAGTTTTCTCTTGAGGGATCACCAAGCTTCTTGAAATGTGTATCTTGTACATGTTTTCTATTGACTAACATCAATATGTGTATATATGTTTTTTTACATGTTGATATTGTAGGTGATCACAATTGCATTCATTTCACCACCTAACCTAGTGTTTTGAGGGGTGGTCCTCAATCAAATGATTCTCTTATGAATTGCCATGGCTCAGGCTTCAAGCCCATGTCTATGATATCAAAGATTTGTGGTTCAAGGAGTTCCTTCACTTCCTCTAGATCACTATCTCTTCAAAGTTAGTGGAGGCATTCATCAAGAAGAGAAGTTCATGTGTTTATTTCAATGCCTTCTTCAACAATCTTCATTGAGACTTAAACTCCATATTTTGGTATGCTTAAAGACAACATTATTTAAAGGCCTCTTATGATTCAACATGCTTTATTTTTCCATGAAAGTTCAAAGAGATTCAAGGTTGACTAAACAAGTTTTACTTAATTGAGCAAATGCTTGATTCAGTGATCAAAGTGCATAACTCTCTCAATTTTCAAAATAAGGAGATGTTTCTTTTTTCTATGGATTCTTATCATCATTAACATTAACCTCTCTTCACATGACAAGATCAAATTGTGCAAGAAAAATCATCAAAAGTTCAAATGGGTTTCTAGTCATTTTGACACTCTTTGAGCTAGGATTTGTTGACTTCTAAGAGCCATATCTTGCTCATTGTTTGATATATTTGATTGGTTCCAAATCCATGACTCTATTTAAAGGGTCATTAACAAGCTCTCTTTAGAATTCTAAGGCTAATTTTGAATGGAAGATCACTAATAGCTGAGAAAGTTTACAAGTCTCATTGAAAGGCCTTTGAATTTTAGGGTTTAACTTCAAATGATAATAACTTGGTTTTTATGTGCAAGACTTGAGGATGCTTTGAAAGTAGTTGAAGATTTTAAAAGATTATAGGTCTTTTGTGAACTTCCCCAAATTTGTTTAGCATCTTCCAAAGACGACAACTCTTTCAATTTTAAGGATTTTTGAGTGATCTCAATTCCAAACATCAATTTGAGAGGTCTACTTCATGTCCTCTTCAGATATCAAGATCAAATTTTGAGTGAAAGGTCATGTAATTCATTATAGGTCATTTTGAAGTTCAACACTTAGAATTTTTCTAAGTACAAAACATCCTTGTGTTTTTCACAAACTCAATTGGACATAACTTTTTGTTCAAGCATCCAAATATTGTCTTTCATGGCACATTGTAAAGATTGTGACCTCATCTTCTAAATGCTTAAAGAATCATGTCATAAAGCCCCTCGAGTTATTTGTAACATGGATTCAAAGTTGGCATCATGAAACTGATTTTGTCAAAACAGTCAGATTAGAAATTGGTTAATGTGGCCTCTAATCATAAAATTGTTGCACGTTTTTACTTCTAATCATGCTTAACAATCTTCTAGAAGGGATTAGCACCTTGAAACGCACGTTTTTGCTGATTTTTGAGCAAATATGAGTCACACTTTTCATGCTTGCAACTTCACATGAATTCTCTCATAATCTTATCATATCACACACTTGAGCATTCCATTTGCTAAACTATAAACAGGGGATGATATCCCACTCATTTGACAAGATTTATAAAGCCAACGAACCTATATTGAACTCCCTTCATACCTCTTAATTCTACAATTTCGAATTTGTTTTTAAAGTATATTTTAATCTAATTTATTTTCTGATTCTTCATCCTTGAACTTCCCTGAAGCTAACAGAAGAAGAACCAAGCCTTGGCGTGTCCTAAATCGTGCTAGCCAAGTCCAGTTTCAGAGAAAATTCATCTGATTTCGTTCAGGTAGCTTAAGGCACCAAATCTTATAACTTAAATTATTGGAATGGTTTATGATGTTCATTGATGCTTTCTATTAACTCAATTTTGGTGAATCAATGCATTTGATGCTTCTGTTTTTTTATTTCAAAATTTTCAAAGCTGTCTGGTTTTTTCTAAATTGCGTAAGCTGTGTTTTATATAAATTTTTTGCGAGGGTAGGCTTAGGATCATCTTGTAGAGACGAATACATTGATACCACTATGAATTTCTAATTTTTCCATTTGAAGAAACTCATAAAAAGCCAATGCGCATGGGTCTTGAGGTTGAAGACGACCTACATGTCGTTCTTCAACCAATGATGGCGTGACATTTGTTTTAATTTCATTGGCCCATTTTTTATTCATTTTGTGAGTTGCTCACTAAGTTACATTCAAGCATAGCGCGCCATGTCCTTTGGATCTATTTACTAACGCGCTTTGACTATGATCAGATGGTTCACATTATTTTGACATTATTTTTATTTCCCTATTTTTTAATTTAATTGTTTTAAACTTCAAAAATTCATTTCAACTTCTAAAATTCTAAAATTATTCTCAAAAATACTTTTGATTTTTCTCTTCTGACTCTTATTTTTTGAAAATTTTATTTTATGAACTGGTATTTTTTATGATTTTTCACTTTATTTAAATTGTTTTAATTGTTTAAAAATATTTTTCTTCATTTTTAAATTCTGGAAAAAATATGGAAGGATCCAATGACATCTTGACAAATATTGGTGACCTATTTTCTTTTTATTTCTGATTTTACTATTTCTTACAATTTTTGGTTTATTTTTCTTATTTCTTTGAATTTTAAAGAAAAGTTTCTCACTTTAAAAAATTCTTAAATTTTTTTGCAACACTTATTGACTTATGTTTAACCTATAAATATTATTTTAGGATTTTTATTTGGTGTTTTAATATACTTTTGTATTTTACCATTTATTTCTCTTTTATTAATCATTTAAATATTATTTTATTGAATATAATTTTATTACTTTATGTTTGGTCCTCAACCTCATTGGATATTGGGTGTTGATAGGTTGAAAAACCAAATCCATTAAAATAGATGAATGATGTTATTGATATTTGAAATCCTAATTTCATCTGATACATCTTCTCCCTCTTCATCTTATCCCTTTCTTACTTGTGCTGCATGTTGTTGGAGATTGACGTACATATCATTTCTCTAACATGTGGTACATAGATTTCTATTGACCAGTCTCAAAATAGGTGTGACTTCTACATAAGTCCATTTACGATTTCTTAATATAGCGCTAAATATGTCCCGATTCGAAAATGATCATTCGTGGCCCAAACCTATGTTTGCAAGCCCATGTATGTTTAATTTGAAACCTTAGATCCAATAACTTTGAGGTTAATTGTTAGGAGGCTTTGATCTTATCAATCCTCTAATGAACTTTAATGAATTTTGGTCTAAGTGAATCATTTAAGCATCGTTGATCATATATGCTTGCCTTGAGTACTTGAAATGAATGATATACTTAACAAAAAGCAAATGAAACTTGTTATTGAGAAGGTTTGATTTTATCAATGTTCTAATGAGTTTTCAAATTCAAGTTTCAAGACGGCCATTCAACTAACCTCTAACTTCTAATTCACTAACAATTGACTTTACTTTGAGCTTTTACTTTATGCCCTTTATTTTATACCTTTACTTTTATGCACCATTTAGTTTAGCATTCACATTTCATGCTATTTTCATCTATGCTCGCTTGAGAATAAATGATTGTCATTTTATCTTTGCTCATTTGAGAATTTATCTTTATGTCTTTTTTTTTGTTGCTAACTTGAGCTTTCTTTTCTTTTTGAAGACACTTAATAACCAACTTGAACATTAAAAAAAATTTAAGGTTACTTGGACTATTTGGTTACTATCCTTGGCATTATGGAGTTATGGACCTCTTGGAATTAGGATGAGAAGCCTTGATACCCTTGAGACCTTGTGACTCTGTTGTTATTTTGTCTAAAGTTCTTGGGGTTTGCTCCAAGACATTGGGTTGATTTTCTTTATGTGAAAGTTATTCTGATTATATGCTTTGTCTATGATTGATATTTCCTCTGTATACAACTGCTACTCGGCCCAATTTTTGTGAAGACTTAATACATATAAAGCTTGGTATTCTTGAGAGGTTTAGTACCTTTTCTTGCTTCGTTTCAATCCAAAGGATGGGAATTCTACATTAACTCTTGATGTCAAGTGTTGGCTTCTCGTTGGTTAGATCATTATTTTCCTTAACTTTTACCTTGGGCTTTAGGATAGTCCCTTCATCTCCTCCTATATTCTTTAATTTCAAAAATCTTCTTCCTACTTTTCAAAACTCTCCTTCTTTTATAACTTGAACCGCTTTCATAATAAACTTGGACTTAGTCCGATGCACTTTCAAAAAATATTTTCTTAATCAAACTTTAACCAACTTAATCATACTTTAACTTTTTTGTGAGAAGACTAAAAGTCAATCAAACTCATTCAAACCATTTTGCCACTTTGGCTTTTTACTTGAAATCTTTTTCTCAAAAGATTGGACTCTTGTTGATTCTTGTAGTGATGCGAGCTACTATACTTCTACGATATGTAGAAAAGTGAGATTTTTCCACTTTGGTGTTGAATGAGGCTTTGTTGATTTTAAAATCTAAGCTATATCCTCCACTTTGATATGACATGAATTCTTCTTTCTCATAATTGTGGGTAGTAAGTATGTTTTCCACTCGGGTATGACGATGATGGTTCTTCTCTTAAAATTAACCAACAAGAATGTGTTTTAAAATTTTTGAGGTGAACTACGAGTACCCTGATCCCCTGTTGCACAAAAGGTGGTATGTAGGCACTAAAGGTTCACAACCGTGGTGGGTGCAAAAATTGTAAAAAAAAACTTCTTTTCTCATCTCCACCATCTATTTTTCTATACTCCTTTTATAGCCAAAATACACAAATTTTCAAAGAGGTTCATGTGGAGTACCATAGATGTTTAGGGTGCTAATACCTTCCCTTTGCATAACCAACCCCTGTACCTATATTCTCTCCCCCTCTTTTTGGGTTTATTTGCTACTTTCTCACTCCTCTGGACACAATAAAGCACGGTGGAGATTTTTATTTGATTTGTGTGAGTTAAGTCAATCCAATGACTTAGTCTCAACATTTCTACCTCCACACCATCCAATAAAGAATAAACTCAAATAGGGATCAAATTCCATCCAGATAATATGCTGGGTAGGAAGGCTAAAGAAAAGTTATTCCATGAGGGATAACTCAATGGGGAAATTGAAAGGATATAACCTTTCTGTTTAAGGTTGACACTATATTGGAGAGAGGATAACATATGTCTACAAAGAGGATGATATGCCAACAAAAACATCAATGAGTGCAAATGTACCATGAGTTTTAATTCAGCTATACATGATGTATGTATGATGTATGAATGTTATCATGCATATGCTGACAAAACACACATATTTCACTGGGGAGAACCAGACAAAACCAACTTGGGTAATGATAACACTTAGCTAAATCACATCCAGGATGAAGATTCCATAAGAGAGTAAACACCAACTGAGGAAACAAAGTCCTACTTCAAGGCATAACTTCCTTTGGAAGAAACATGGCTTGAAAATAATCAAAGCAAAATATGATAGCAAAATACCAATACAGTTGCGGGGATATAATGAACTCCTCCAGGTTTCATCGGGGAATATCATACAGACTTTGTTAGGGAAGATAATGCTACATCTTCTAGACTTCAACTAGGGATTCCGTACTGACTTCACTGGGGAAGGAAATTCCACATCGTCGAGGGGATCACAAATACATTCTTTAATATCAAGTGTAGTGGTTGCACAAACTTCTCTTTAGAAGTCAGAGAACATTACGGGGATATTCAAACCTAAAGGGAATCATCATCCTTGATTCATTCGGGGAGTGAAGAAGTTAACATCAAAGTAAGAAGTGAAAATTATGGGGATTTTAAATCAAACTCAACATTCAGTGAGAGAAAAGCCAAAAACTTGACGGTTGTCTCAATACTTATTAGAAAAGATAATGCCTTTGCGTGACTACTTGGGGAGCATACAACAACAACAATGTCATAACTGGAGAGAAGGGATAAGGACTCTAACAAATCAGCAAAGGATTCATAACTTTACAATTTTCGCTTGATCACAACCTAGTTGAGGAAAGAATCACACTCAGTTAGAGAAACCCACATCAAGACCTAACTGGGGAATATGGGATAGAAGTATCAAACCACCCAAATGAGCAGTACATATCAACTGGTATGAAATCGAACTATCCAAGGAACAATCACATGTGGACTATACGCATATCAGCAAGAGTAACCTCAGAATACTTCTTGGGGAATCTTTTCAAATTCGTCCATCCATGGAACCACTACTTTTGTCCCACTTGAATCACAGAATTGAAGTAAAACGCAATTTGCAAATTATTTTCAAAAACATGTTTTTATTATTAAGTCTTTTTGTTTTGACAATTATTATCAATAATAATTGAAATTATTATAGACATAATAAAAACATAACTACATAGAATTGGAATAAGGCTCAAAATTTATTAATAGAATGGTAGTCCGCAAATGGCGTGACTCCATGGATGATTACAAAGTTTTGGAAAATGGTAAATACATGGAAAAGATAAATTGAAACACAATGACCATTATTCTCCCTAACAAATTTGAACTTCTGAGCATAGACTTTAGTTTAAGTGTGGTGTGAATTCGAAAAGATTATTGCTTCAATGGTCAAGTATTGTCTTATGCAGTTACTTTCCAAGAAATCCCTAACTTTTTCCTAGGTTGCCCTTGAGGTTTTCAACCTACTGGGAAAATTTATTCTGTTTATTTCTATAACTTTTTCCTAAACTTCTCTTTCGGGTTTTCATCCTACCAATACGCTCTTTCTTTCCTAAGCCGCCCTTTCGGGTTTTCAACTTAGCGAGCTGTTCTTTTATTTCTTTAGGAAAAGTATTTCTTGATTGTGTCAGCATTTATGGGATGTGGGAACTCCTCACCATCCATAGTTTCAAGAATCAATGCACCGTCAGGTAAGGCTTTCTTGAAAATATATGAGCCTTTCTAATTGGGAGTCCAACTGCCCCTAGAATCAATGTAAAAGACACGATCTTTTTGAACACGAGGTCGCCTTCTCTGAATTCACGAGGCTTGAACTTCTTATTAAAAGATTTCTTCATTCTTCTTTGATATAGATAACCATGACGAAAGGCTGTCATTCTCTTTTTTTCAAATAAATTAAACTGGTCAAACCTGTTCTCGACCCATTCAGCCTCTGAGAACTGGGTTTCCATTATTACACGCAAAGAGGGAATCTCAACCTCAATACAAAGCACTGCTTCCATATTATACACAAGAGAGAACGAGGTTTCCCATGTTGAAGTGCAGACAGATGCAAGATACCCATGTAAAGAAAAATGGACCATCTTTTGGATAATCTTCTTAATGTCTTCATTAGCAGCTTCAACAACCCCATTCATCATAGGCCTGTAAGGAGACGAGTTGTGATGGCCAATCCATAATTCTTCATAAAGTTATGTCATCATCTTATTATTCAAATTTGAGTCTTTATCATTGATAATCCTACTTGGCACACCATATGCACATATAATTTTGTTCTTGATAAAGTTTACTATCACCTGCTTGGTGACGTTAGCATAAGAATCTGCTTCAACCCACTTGGTTAAGTATTCAATTTCCACTAAGATGAAATGATGTCCATTTTACGCCTTGGGTTAATTAATTCCAATCATATCAATACCCCACATAAAAAAAGGCCATGGGGAAGAAATAACATATAGAAGCGTTGGAGGCATATGAATCTTGTGAGCATAAAATGACACTTATGGCACTTCTTCACAAACTTGTAACAGCCAGATTCCATTGTCAGCCAATAGTAACCATCCCTAAGTGTCTACTTTGTCATCAAATGTTCATTGACATGGGTTCCAAAGGAACCTTCATAGATCTCATACATCAAAATGTTTGTTTCATGTCTTTCCACGCATCTATGCAAGACCATGTCATAAATATTTTTGTATAACACATCTTCATTGAAGAAAAAGCTACCTTCAAACCTTCTCAATGTCTTTCTATCTTTGTTCGACCCACCAACATGTATTCTTGAGTCTAGAGGAAGTGCTTGATAACATAATACCGAGGTTTTTTATCTGATGCCCCCTCTATAGTAAACACATGAGCTGGTCTATCAAGACGTCGAACTGTAATCTGAGGTAGATCATTCCAAGCGCTCACTTAATACATGGAAGCTAAGGATGCCAATGCATCTGCCATTTGATTCCCATTTCTGGGAAAATGATGAAATTCAACTTTATTGAAGAATGGTAATAATCTTCTTGCATAATACTTGTAGGGAATAAGCCCAATGTGACGAGTCTCCCATTCTTCTTTGATATGATTTATTACTAAAGCTAAATCACCATATACATCAAGAATTTTAATTCTGAGATCCATAACCTCTTTAAGACCCATAATACAAACTTCATACTCTACCATATTATTGGTACAATCAAATGTCAACCTTGCGGTAAAAGGGATAGTGACCCATGGGGAGTTATAATCACAACACCAATTCCTTTTCTATAAGCATTTACAGCCCCATCAAACACCATAGCCCATAGGGATTCAGGATCAGGTCCTTCCTCAGGAAAAGGCTCATCCTAATATTTAACTTTCAAATACATCACATCCTACTAAGGGAAATCATATTTAAAATATTGATGATCATCAATTAGTTGGTGATCAAGGTACTTCGCCAACACACTGCCTTTTATAGCCTTTTAAGTATGTTATTCAATATCTTATTCAGACAACAGTATCTGCCAACGGGAAATTCTTCCAATAAGAGCACGCTTTTCAAAACTATACTTAATTGGATCCATTTTGGAAATCAAACAAGTAGTGTGATTCAACATATATTTCCGCAATCGCTTCACTGCCTAGGCCAAAGCACAACATGTTTTTATAGAATAGAATATTGTGACTCACAGTCAGTGAACTTCTTGCTGAGATAATAAATGACATATTCTTTTCTTCCTGTTTCATCTTGTTGTCCCAAATTCTAGCCCATGGAATTTTCTAACACATTCAGATACATAATCAATGGTCTTCCTTCAACATGAGGGAGCAAGATAGGCGGTTCAAGCAGATAATCTTTAATGCTTTCAAATTCCCTTTGGAAATCATCCAACAACACACAACCTTAATTCTTCTTCAACAACTTGAACATTGGTTTACATGTTGCAGTAATATGGGAAATAAATATGGAAATGTAATTCAAACATCCAAGCAAGCCTCTAACTTACTTTTCAGTTATTGGTGCAAGCATTTCCTGAATTGCCTTAACTTTTTCAAGATCAACTTCAATTCCTTTTTGGCTGACAATGAAACCTAGCAACTTTCTAGAACGAACACCAAAAGTACACTTGTTTGGATTCAAACAGAGAAGATACTTCCTCAAACGGTGAAAAAACGTCAACAAAACTTCTATATGCCCTTTGTAATATGGTGGGAGAACTAACTTTTTTGTTTTATTGCAAATTTTGTGGTTAGAAAGAGTCGCCACCGGCTTTTCTTTTATCCAACAATTAGAAAAGGTGAAAAGAACAAGAAAAACCTTTGATAGATTTTGAATTCGTGGGGTAAGTTATGAAAAGGGAAGGTGTTAGCACCCTTTTCATCTGTAGTTATCTACGGGCTCTTAATTGCTTAGCTCAATTTTGAAAACTTGCTTTGCGTGTGTGTGATTTATTTGAAAATATTTTGAAATGCCAATGTAAGGCTAACTTTGTAATAATCCTTGTGTCGGTCCTCAAGGATGTATACAAAGTTTCTTTGAAAATATTTGTTTGAAAGTGTAGTGTGTAAAATGTTTTGAGTTGTGAGGAAGTATTCGAGAGTTCTTACCCACTAAAGTCTTTCTTGTTATTTTCCTTCTCATAAATTAGACAAAATTGAATACGCGCGTTGTCGTGGGGCCTGGAAATTTAAATCAACCAATGAACATGTGCCACGCCTAAGTTAAATAACCAGTGGGCCAGAGACACGCCAGAGTCCTAGCTCCGGTCGTCTTCTCCATCATTCAAATTTGAAAAACCTATGAAAACTACAAAATCAAACGGAAAAAAGGTTAAAGTCCACCAAATTAGACCTCTACGAGTTCAATGGTGATCTCTTTTTTGGCTAATTCAACTTGTACAATGAGGTACAGTCAAAATAAAATAACACGGTGCAATTATGGTAATCAGGTATTATGGCCTCATGGGCCTCATGTAAGGGATAGAACCTATGCTATTTTACCTCAGGAACTTATTGGAATTGTTAGTTTGAAACAAAGCATTGTAAACATTAAAATATGAATTTCAAAATATATGCCTGACCGTGACATTTGGAATGCATGTTATAGACACTTTTGATCATCAAGAATGATTAGAACTTACTCTATAATACCTCAGGGATTGATTTGAGTAGTTATCTGGTCTCGAGGATGGCTAAAAACTGGAATTCAAATTTACTCCTTCTCTTGCAAATTTTCAACATTAAGTCCTTGTTTCTTGAGCAGCATGCATGTTTTTTTCTTCGTCTGAACATGTTATGTATTTATAGGAGAGAAGATTTGGTCAAATGGTGGGCTTGGATACCTCTTGAAATCATATCTTTGATTTTGTTTGAAAATAAGTTGAAATCTTCCAAACCCAATGAAGATTTGTTTCAAATATATACCACACGATTTCTTCAGCTTCATGGTAGATTTTTGGGCCTCCAACATGATTACAAATATTAACCATGCGCCTTAATCCAATGTTTTTATATTTTATTTGATATAATTTGCATTTAAATGAATAAAATCCAAATAAAATAAATAAAAATCATAAAAATTGTCTGAATGGATTTAGAGGTCTTTTGTGATGTCATGAACATGTTTGAACTTAAAAACTTAGGCCCATTAGCCCAAAAATTCAAGTTTGATCAATTTGAACTTCTTACATTTTCTCAAAATTGCTTAATTTGCACCAATCATAACTCTCTCAATTTTTGCCATATGAAGATGATCTGTGACTTTTTGGAAATCTCAAGATGTCTCCTACAACTTTCATGCTGGTCATTTTTTCACTTGAAGCCGTTTTCCTTATGTAAATTGCTTTGACAAAAAAATTTCTTTTTGTTGACTTTTAAAATGACCTGTAATATTTTGGCCCATATATCTCAAATGAAGCAATTTTGGCCTTTAGCTTAAAGAGATAAAGTTGTAGAGAACTGAATTTACTTCAAGATAGGTTTTGATTGAGAAATTTCTAATGAAGTATGTGAAAGTTATGCTTGGTCAAAGTTCAGTTAACTTCTCATAAAGAAAACCCTAATTTAGTAACTTTTAACTTTTGATAAATCTTGAGTTTTAATAATGAATCATGCAACCCTTGATCAAATTATGAATGTGACTTCAAAATATTTATGTTGACTTAAAATCTTGAAGTTTGACTATAGATTGTGAAACAAACGACTGAACATCAACTGATAATGAAATCAATGAAGTTGCTATTGAACGTTCTTTATCCCACAGGAAAGCAAATTGAACATCGAGTAATCCTGAGAAGGGAGAAATCACGGTCAAACGACCGAGAGATTGAGTAAGGGAGTCTGTTATGCGAGAGGAATGTATTAGAACCCCACACTCCTGTAGTACTCTATGGTATCCACTCTTGTTATTCTAATCTAATGCGTGTGTTCAAAGTCTATGTCTAAGGTTTAATGTAAAAAGAGAATAGAAAACAATGTAGGGAAAGTAAATTTGTGCTTCTTCGGGCTCTACCCTAATGTCTATTGTAATACAGTGGCAGAACTGACTTTGTTTTGCGTTTTATTGCAAATATTGAAGATAGCAAGAGTCTCCACCGACTTTTCTTTTATCCAATAATGAAAGGGTGAAAAGAACAGGAAAGAACATCGAGATATTTGAGTTCGGGGGGTAGATTATGAAAAGGAAAGGTGTTAGCACCCTTTTCATCCATAGTTATCTACGGGCTCTTAATCGCTAGCACACTTTTTGAAAATGCTTTGTGTTGTGTGTTTGAAAATATTTTGAAAAGTGTTTGTGAGAAATGTTGTTTTTTTGAAAAGTTTGTGAGCAAGCGACTAATAGCATTCTACCTACTCAAAGGTATTTCTTGTACATTCCTTATCCTTTAGATAGAGTTATCCTACCATTAGTTAGTAGGAATCCCTGTCATTGGATGTGTATGGTCAAGCGTGGGTCATCGAATAGTCATCGAAGGAAACTGGTAAGGACACTTCAGCAATTTATCATTAAAGGACTAGATCATTTACCAAAGGCAACATCGATAGGGTCATAGAGGGACTATGATCTATATATCGAGGGACTTTGCTAAAGCGTCCCCACGTTTGAGAGAAATGACTGTTTTCCTAAAGGAAACAAGGGGGGTTACCCTAAAGGTGTAAGTATGCGAGTGATTTATTTTCAGTTATGTTTATCTTTGAAATTAGGGTTAGATATTGATTGTTTTTATCTTTCCATGCAAGATCTAATTGCTAAAAGTAAAATAGTAAAATAAAAAAGCATTAAATATGTGGAAAGTAAAAGCGGAAAGTAAACCCTAAGCTATTACACGCATTTAGGACAGTTACATAATGGAAATGTGAAAAGTAAACCATAATTACTATTAGAAACCAGGAAACAATTACATAATCGAAAAAATGCGAGAATGATAAACCACACAAAAATGTAAAAAATAGGAAAAAAGAAAGCGAATGTGGTTTTGGTGATTTTGGGTATAAAAAAAGGTTTTAATGATGATTAACCCTAAAAAACCTAATTAATTTTAATTAAAAAAGAAATTGATTAATTAAATTTATTAAAAAAAACCTAAAACCTAATTTGATTTTAATTTAAACAAAATGATTAATTAAATTAAAACCTAAAAACCTAATTTGATTAGAATTTTAGAAAAAGGTTTTGAAAAAGTATTTAGTTTTGTAAAAAGGTTTTTTGTGAAATTATTAAAAGAAAAGGAAAAAGAGTAAACGAGTAAGAAGAATAGGAAAAAAAAACCAAAATTTGCAGGGGTGGGTGTTGAACCCACGCCCTTAGCACTTTCATCCAGCGTGTTCACCACTAGACCAGGCGCGCGCATGTGATTGAAAAGGGAAACCAACACGTTTTGTTATTCCTGCAAACCATAAAATTAGGAAAAAACTAAAAATACCAAAACAAGGGGTCGAACCCGTTCCCTTTCATAGTAAAGCCTTAGCGCGCGTTTTAACCACTAGGGTGGTGATACATCGATTGTTTAAAATTAAATAAAACATATATAATATAAAACCACATTGCATTATCGGAGAGGCGTCGAAGCCCTAGCTTCGTCGTCTTCTTCGGTGGCTTCTTTTTTGTTCCTGCAAAAATAGACACTGTTAGAGATCCAAGGGTACCCCACCCCCATAAATTGAGGCATGCGAATTCAATTGAATGGTTGGTCTAGGATGAATCACGCTGGTTTAAGAGCTATGGCAAAAATAATTCAAATCCATATGAACATGGTTGTTCGTGATTTGGCCATTATGCAGATCGTTCTTTGGGTCATTCCTGCACCATTAAACCTCACGAACATGTTAGCGAAGTTAGTATGCGAAAAAACATAATGAAATAAAAGATATGAAAACCATGCAATGATGAAACCAATGATACATGCTCGTGTGTTTTTGGCCTTTTGGATTGTTGTAAACGATCCACCCTTACCCTATGATCTTCTTGGAATCGATTAGAATGGTTGGTATATGTTGATGGTGGATGAAACTTAGGTTCTAAGGTTGCCCTAGTTTTGAGTAATTTTGTGAATTTTTGGAAATTTTTTGCACAAGGTTTCATCGTCTTTCTTGTCTGACTTGCTGAGAATATATAGCTTGAATTTAGGTCAAATGTTGGACTTGGACTCTTGTAATAATCCTTGATCTTATTTTGTTTTATTTTGAATTTTAAAAAAATAAAATTAAAGAAAAATAAATATAAACCCAACGGGGGTGCATGAGTAAGATGTGAGGTTCATATGAAGTTTAGAACTAGTTTGGACTTTGAAATAATAACCCAATAGTCCAAAAATCCAAGTTTGATCATTTTTGGTTTCATGCATTTGCTAAAAATTTCCCAACTTGCACTACTCATAACTTTCTCCATTTTTATCATATGATGGTTATCTAGGACTTTTTGGAAAGCTCAAGATGTCCTCTATAACCTGTATTTTGATCATTTTAGAATTTGAAGATTTTATCTTGATGTAAATTGCATTGACAAAAGGTGTCTTTTTGTTGACTTTTTAAATGACCTATATTGTATTGGCTCGTATCTGTCATTTGAAGGATTTTTTGGGCTTGAGCTTAGAGAGAAAAAGTTTTAGAGAAGCATGTTTTTGTTATACTTGGTCAAAGTTCAGTTGACTTCTCCTTAAGAAAACCCTAATTTGGCAACTTTTGAATTTTGATGATTTGAGAGTTTCCTCGATGAATCATGATCAACCTTTGATCAAATGATGAATATTAACTCAAAACCATGACGTTGACCGAAAATATTGAGGTTTGACTGTATGTTGACCATAATTAACTTTTTGTCCAATATAGTTGATTTTAAGTCATCTGAGCCATTGATTGAGCAAACTTTTAATTCAAGGCATGAAACTTGGTATGTGAATTATTGAAGACATATATGAACCCATGAAATCCACTTGAGGCTTTAGAAACCCAAACTTCTTTGAGAAGAATGAAACCCTAGTTGTAAGTCCATTGTTTAGGAGGAGAATTTGTCTGATCAATTCTTGAGCAACCTTGAGCATTTGAGAACCCTAGGAGAATTTCTTGAAGAATTGGGAGGGAAAATTTTAGGGTACAACAGATGCCCCTATTCAATCTTCTTAAACCTGAAGAGTTAGATTGGCATGTCCGCCATTCGTGATCCGAATGTAGAAGAGGATTGAACACATAAGTGCCCAAATATTTGCACTCGCATGTACACAAAGTGATGTTGTTGGTTGATAGTATTTCTTGAATGGGCTTAAAGATGCTATTTGGAGAAATGATAGAATGTCGTAGGGGATGGGATTAAAGATGCCATTCAAAGAGACTATTGATAGGAGTATCATAATGAGTCTACGCTTGACTTGATTTGATGGAAAGAACATTTCTGAAGAAGAATGATTTTCAGAACGAATGCCATGAAGAAGATGCTTTTCAGAATTCAGTCTCTGAACAAAGATGCTTTTCAGAATTCAATCCCTGATGGAAATCATTTGGTCATGCAGATAGTTTACCCGTCTTGTTTTGGGAATTGATCATCAATATGTTCTTCATTGTTAAACACTTCTGATTTCAGGTATTCATATCGTCTTGTCATATAGATAGTTTCCCCGTCCTATTTCATGAATTAATCTTTGACCTGCTTTTGTGTAGATAATTTCCCCGTACTGTTTCAGGAGTCAATCATTGCCTGGTAATGTAGATAGTTTCTTCGTCATGTTTTGGGAGTTAGTCTTTGCCTGTTCATTTAGATAGTTGCCATGTCTTGTTTAAGGAATTAATCTTTGACCTGTTTTCCGCTGGCGAACCCGTCCTGTTACGGGAATTTATATCGCTTGGTCATACAAATAGTTTCCCTGTTTTGTTTTAGGAATTAATATGGACTTGGTCATATAGATTGTTGCCTCGTCCTGTTTCGGGAATTAATCTCTGACATGTTTGAGAATCATTGATGATATTCGTCTGTTTGTAGACTTTTACCTGAAAAGACAATGTTAGTCTTTGTGAAATGTCATGATGTATGTGATGCAATGCGTGATGATGTTCTCAAAGTAAATGAGAGTGTGTTATATGCGTTTCATATGCATATTTTGTGATGTTTATAAATGATGTATGGATATGAGATGTCGTTGAAGCATATTGGTAGCTCTGTATAACATCCTTGATTAGGGAAAATAAATCCCTGGCTGTTGCTGAAGATAAAGAATATGAATCTTCAATCTTGTTTAGTATGTCTCCGTTAGGGATTCCTGCTTGCTGTTTTAAGGATACTCCGCTGGGAATGTTTGACTTCTTCTTGGGGCTAGAAGAGTTCAGGAAAATTGGTCGTTCATCGCTCTATTGGGGAATTTGGTTCTTATATACCTTGAATGGGGATAAAAGAGATGGATAATCTTTAGAGGTGTTGTATGACCGTGTTTCTGATATGGATGCTAACTCTTCTAGGGAGGCCAAGGTTAACTGATATTTGGCCCAGTTCCAGGTTCTATAGCAACTCTCTGGGGATAGAAACCTAGACTACACTTTGCTGAAGAAGAGGAATCTATCAGGGATTTACAGTTAATCAGAGGGATGAACTCTGCTTGGGAGATTAAATTCCGTTGAGGAAATAAACTCTGTTGGGGAAATAAACCCTGCTAGGGAAATAAACCCTGCTGGAGAAGAGATATTTGCCGGAGATTTTGTAGTGTTAGGGAAATAACTCAATTGGGGAATTAAATTCGTGTGAATTGTACTAAGGGAATCATTTTTTATAGGAATTGGAATTTTACAGGCTGTGTGGAGGAAATTTCCACTATATGCTGGAGAAATGATCAAACTCCTTTATCCTCTAGGGGGATTTGCTAGGGAGTATGGTTATATTAATAGCTGTAAGACGCCCCAATTCCTGTTTGAAGGCATATTAGACTTGTGGGGGAATGTATCTCTGTCGAGGATGAGCTTGTAAAGGTAACTCTATGGGGATGACACCATGGAGGTTTCTCTGTGGGGATTTTCCTGTGGGGATTTATGGATGACTTGAACGTTATCCCAATTCCTAGAGTCTGAGTAAATTCTTATTCTCGTTCTTATACATATATTTGTTAGCAGTAATCATACTCATATGCATATGTTCATTTAATTTAGTCATTGGACGTTTTTGTGAACAAAACAGAGAAAGTAAAACAAATTTTGAATTTTTAACTTGTATTGATAATTGTATTGAAAATTTTCCTATAAACAGACAATTTTGTACATAGAGATAGAAATCCTAGTAAGAGGATATCATCATGAAATGAAAAGAGTACAAAGTAAAATAAAACATATAGATATGTGTAAATGACCCCATCGAGTTTCGAATCTACTATTGCGCTCATGTCTTTGAGCATCTCATCCCTTGTTGTCGGAAGAATTTGACTGAATTGATCTATACCATTTGAAATTGTCGTTGGTAATAAGGCTTGGTGTATATGGATGATCCAACGGGACTTAGTCGTAAGCTTTAATCCCTAACTTTTTCCTAGACCGCCCTTTTGGGTTTTTAGTCCACCGGGATAACCTTTTTTGCCCAAGCCTCCTTTTTGGGGTTTCAACTTGTCGGGTGTACAATCTTTATATATATATATATATCCCTAATTTTTTTCACGAATCCTTTTGGTTAACCGGGATTCCCTTATTTTTTCCGAGGCCAATCAACATAGCGGGTCATTTTCATGCGCATTATCTTTTGACTAAGTTCGCGTTCACAGGGTGTGAAAAATCTTCACCGTCCATGGTGGTAAGTATCATAGCACCGCCAAAAAATATCTTATTGATCACAAATGTCCCTTCGTAGGTGTTTGTCCATTTTCCCCTCTAATCACCTTGTGGTAGGATGATGCACTTTATTACCAAGTCGCCACCCTGATATACCCGATGCTTGACCTTTTTGTTGAAAGCTTTGATCATACGCTTCTGGTACATCTAACCATGACAAACAACCGCAAGACTTTTCTCGTCAATCAAATTAAACTGGTCCAGACTAGTCCGAATCCATTCATCTTCATCTAAATCTTCATCTTTCATAATACTTAGTGAAGGAATCTAGACTTCGACAGGTAGGACCTCTTCCATACCATAGACTAAAGAGAATGGGGTTGCCCCAGTTGATGTTCATACTGAAGTGAGATAGCCATAAAGAGAAAATGGTAACATCTCATGCCAATCTTTATATGTCACTGTCATCTTCTGTATAATCTTCTTAATGTTCTTATTGGCGGCTTCCATTGTGCCATTCATGTTCGGTAGATATGGAGAAGAATTGTGGTGCTTAATCTTGAACTCCGTGCAAAGTTTTACGATCATAGTATTATTAAGATTGGTACCATTGTCCGTGATAATCCTTTCGGGGATTCCATACTAATAGATGAGGTTATGCTTAATAACTCGGGCCACCACAATCTTGGTAACATAGGAAAATGAGTCTGCGTCAACCCACTTCGTGAAGTAATCGATAGCGACGTGGATGAAGCGATGCCCATTAGAAGCAGTATGTTTGATATATACAATCATATCAATGCCCCACATTGCAAATGTCCAAGTAGCAGTCAAGACATTCAGAGGAACCAGGGGCACATGTATTTTGTCAGCATAGATCTGGCATTTGTGACAAGTTCTAGAGTGATGAAGGGAATCGGTTTCCATAGTCGGCCAATAATACCCTTCTCTCAGAATCTTCTTAGCCATCATGTGTCCACTGGAATGAGTACCAAAGATACCTTCGTGCATATCTTCCATAATCTTCTTTGCTTCCTTCTTGTCTACACAACGAAGTAGAGTGGAATCGTGATTGCACTTGTACAAAATTTTGTTGCTCAGGAAGATGATCAAGGCTTATATTTTACTCTGTCAGTATTAACTTTGTAGCAATGTTCCGGTTCGTCCAGTATTTCGATAGTAATTCGAGGAGCTTCGTTGTCCCATATGACTTTGAACATAGATGACATGGTACCTAATGCATCTTCCATCTGATTTTATTCTCGTTGAATATGCTCAAAGGTAATTTCCTCGAAGTACGGAAATAGTGTCAATACATGCTCCCAATAAGGAATGAGATTTGGATGTTTAGTATCCCATTTTCCCTTGGTCTGACTGATCACTAAGGATGAGTCTCTGTATACGTCCAAGAACATGATTCTTATATCGATAGCAGCTTTGATGCCCATGATGCATGCTTCATATTCTGCCATGTTGTTGGTACAGTCAAAGCAGAATCTAACAGTGAAGGGCGTATGGAAACCCTTAGGAGAGATAACTAAAGCCCTGATTCCATTTCCAAGTGTGTAGAAGCTCCATAGAAAACCATAGTCCATCAGGATCCTGGCTCAAGTCCTTCATACGGTCCAGGTTCTTCATAATCTGTAACTAGCATAGTATTCTCATCCGGGAACTCGAAATTCATAGATTGGTAGTCGTCTACGACTTGATGTGACAAATGATTTTCCAGTACACTTCCTTTAATTTCCTTCTGAGTGGTGTACTGAATGTCATATTCTGTTAAGACCATTTGCCATCGGGTTATCCTTCTGGAGAGATGTGGCTTCTCGAATATGTATTTGATGGGATCCATTTTAGAGATCAAGAAAGTAGTATGGGTCAACATATACTGTCTTAGTCGGCAAGCAACCCATACCAAAGCCCAACAAGCTTTCTCGATCAGTGAGTATCTTGTTTCCCAGTCGATAAACTTTTTGCTAAGGTATTATATTGCATGGTCTTTTCGACAAAGCTCGTCAAGCTCGCCCAATACACACCCCATTGAATTCTCCATCATTGTTAAGTACATGATTAGAGGTCTTCCTTCAACTAGTGGCATCAGAATCAGAGGTTCTTGGAGGTACTCCTCGATTTTATCAAAGGCTATATGACAGTCATCGTTCGACTTCACTACCTGATCTTTCTTCAGCAACTTATAGATCGGGCAATGTAATTTAGTCGTACCAAGAAACCTTTGACTTCCTTCTTAGTACGGGGAGCCGGAATTTCTTGAATAGCTTTGACGTTGGCGTGATCAACTTCAGTACCTTTGCCACTGACAATGAAACCTAGGAGTTTACCGAATTTTACCCCAAAGGGTCACTTGTTCGGATACAACCTTAGGTTGTACTTTTCCAGCCTCTCAAACAACTTGGGTAGATTATCAAGACATTCCTCTACGGTCTGGGATCTGGTTATCATGTCGTCGACGTATACCTCTATCTCCTAATGGATCATGTCATGGAATAAAGCAACCATGGCACGTTGATATGTTGTGTCGATGTTCCTATATGTTGCCTTCAGGCCTGTAGCTTGGTGGAAAGCTGCTGCACGTAGGGTTGATTTATTTCCTAAGTTTCCATGATTATACTTAGATAGTGGTGTAAGCATTGTGTCTGAATATTGTTGAGGAGTATTTTGTATTCCGCTGCATGGTATCTGATTTAAACTTGAAAGTATGGGAAGGATAATAGGGTTTCTACCCTCAATAGAATATATGCTTACATTTTCAACCGTATTAAAAGTGTCAAAGATACTTGAGATCTTCCTCAAGTCCACTAATAAATGCATTTATCAATAAGTTTGATTAGAATCAATTGATCAATGATGCTCGTATACATCTGCATATTGACCTTGAATACTATTAAGGATGGTGTGTTCCAAGAAGAAGGAACTGATGTTCTATGGGATGCTAGAACATTATTTCAGCAGGTATACAACTACCAGTTAAAGAACAAATGCCTTGTGTGTTGAACAAAAATGTTATAAATACTTTTTGTTTGGAACCTACTCCTGATCTAGAAGAGGAGGCATATGGTTTGTGTAGGTTGATCAGGACACAACTAACATTTTATTTACTCCATGTGTCAGTTTATTTCCGACCAAGGCTTATGGGAGTATAGAGGTTGGGTTCCATGTTCTTGAGAAGAACTCATAAAGGAATCTCCACCGGACTCTTTATGTATATGAGATGAGCTCGTATCTGGAAGATCCTTCTGATCAAAGGAACTAGATTCATGGAATCCTGTTTGTGGCCATAGAACACATTATGTTTGAAGAGGAGTACTATGATCCAACCATAATGTTTGATTCTCCTGAGTATTGTTTTGATTTAACTTGAGGAAGAGAACTTGTGATTCTCCTTGTGTACCCTCTGAAGTTGTTGAAGAAGATCCCCTTGTCAAGGGTTCATATAATGTCGGAAAGAATCTTGTGACATCTTTAAAGATGTTAAAATTTGAAGGGAATTGTTTTTCAAGAATTGGGAGAAATAGACTTCTTTGAAAAGTCTGTATAGATACCTAATAGAGGAAATCTTCTCTATAGGTACAGACAATGGCATCCATCATCTCAAAGTCAGACAGGAGGTCTGAAGAAAAGCTTATTGAGATGTGGCTTGTGCAATCCCCTGCATATGTTGGTAGTCTGATCCTAAAGATTGATCAGTTGTTCGTATGTTTCCTTATGTTTCCCCCATAAAAGTTGAGTATGAGTTACTATGGATGTTTCCCCCAGAACCATAGTAACAATGATGATGTCGTAGCAGATGTTGGAACAACATTTCAGTTTCTTCAGCAATAAAAGTGACCTTTGCTCAAGGATACACTCAAATTGAAAGAGTTGTTTTTGATGAAACCTTTGTTTATGTGGCTAGACTTGAATCAATTATACTACTCTTAGGAGTTGCTTGCGTTCTGAGGTTTAAGCTGTTTCAAATGGATGTAAAGAGTTCCTTCCTAAATGGCTATTTAAATGAGTAAGTCTATGTGGAACAACCTAAGGGTTTTATTAATCCATGTTTTTTTTCCTAACCATGTGTACAAACTGAAGAAAGCTCTGTATGGATTAAAGCAAGCTCCAAGAGCTTGGTATGAGAGATTGATAGAATTTCTTAGTGAGAATGGATATAGGAAAGGTGGTATAGGAAAAACTCCTTTTGTCAAGGAAGAAGAAGGGAAGATCATGATTTCACAAATTTATATTGATGATATTATGGTTGGTGGGATGTCGAATGAGATGGTTCAATATTTTGTCAAGCAAATGCAGTCAGAATTTGAGATGCACCCTGTTGGTGAGTTAATTTACCTTCTTGGTCTGCAAGTTAAACAAATGGAAGACTCCATATTCTTATCTCAGAGAAAATATGCTAAGAATATAAGAAATTTGGGATGGAAAATTCCAGTCACAGGAGAACACCTGCTCCCACACATCTGAATGTGTCTAAAGATGAAAAAGGGGTAAGTGCTAGATATCAAGTTGATCCCAAAGTTAGCCATGCCAACCATGTGAATAGAATACTAAAGTATGTGAACGGGACAAATGACTATGGTATGTTGTATTCTCATGGATCTAGCTCTGCATTAAGTGGATATTGTGATGCTGATTAGGCAGGAAGTGCTGATGGTAGAAAAAGTACATCAGGAGAATGTTTCTTTCTGGGGAATTATCTCATATCATGGTTCAGTAAGAAGAAAAATTGTGTGTTCTACAAAGTTGAGTTTAAGGTGAAGCCACTGACCTAATCTGGAATGTTTTGGCTGTCATGTTAAAGATTTAGAAAGTATCACAGGTGTGAAGAAGAAGGATGTCAGATTAAAGTCCTACCTAGTGTGAGAAGGTAATCCTATCTTACTAACTGATAAGTACTTTGACGGAAGACTGGGTATTTATTAGGATTATGCCTGAAATTTCACTACAAATACCTTGATGAGAGTTGAGTGTTTGTCTGATGATTGAGTGCAAATCTGATTTCAGAACATGTATTTCAGAAAATATTTGAGAGCTTATTTCTCTTAAATTATGTTCTGATTTGTGGTAGATATTGAAGATGAGATATATTGGAATCCTATTGTGTAGATTATGAGGTTTGTAAAGGGAATAAATGGAAAAAGTCCATTGGATAGTGATTCCATAACAAAAGATGATAGGTTTTATAGTAAAGTTGTTAATGTCCCAAATGATGTTGTAACATCATTGTTGATGATAATTTGTGGGAGAGACTTGGGACTGTGAATCTTAAATATTCTACCACCTCATTCAGAAGTGGCACATCTATCCTTGGTTTAGAATAAGAAGATTCTGAGTTTGTTTAGAGAAGTATGCTCAAGTAATGCAAAACTATTATCTTGGTTTGAAGACTTTACTAGTGTCAACAAATACAAGTAATATGCTGAAGGAGGATTTAATCAGCACATTCGTTAAGGGGTATTCCTTATGTTGGAGAGTCTGAATCTTAGTAAATATTTTAAGCACACTAAGAATTGGTTGGAAGTTAGTTTCAGACTATGGTTGCATGACATCTTAGCCATCCAAAGAGTCATGACAATATGTGTGGAGGTGCAAGGGAATGAATCAGAGGTGTCCCTGTTATGTGACTAGTTCAGGGTACTTGGAGTTATTCCCAGTGAACTAGTGGTTGTTTAGTATTGTGTTTTCTCCATAATGAAGTTTTTGATTGTCCATGACAGGAGGAGTCAGTGGACTAATTGGTCTGTTTGGAGCTTGTGATGTTCAAGCATATAGAGTTATTACCCTCCCATGAGGATGATGTTGGATAACATGCTGAGACATGTCGCTACAAGATGTAGTTGTTTATATCCTTATGAGTCTCTGAAGACTCTATCCAGATGTTGCTAGAGTATACCATCCTTCTCCAAGAGGATGTGTTGGTTCTGCGAGAATTTATTTTTCTCTATAGTAGTGAATGGGATCAAGAAGACTATCCTGCTGGTTGTTAGGAGATGTCACACTTATTTTACATCTTCCACTGCTAACTTCTAGCTGAGTTCCTTTTTCCGCTGCTCTGATAATGTGCTCAAATAATTTTTAGTTAAAATTTACCAAAGGGGGAGTTTGTAAGTGTTTGTTGGCGGCAATTTTGGTAAAACACTGATTTGGTAATGTTTTTCTTAATGTCTTGACATTTAAAATAAATTATCTCAACTGATTTTGAATGATGTCAAAGAAGATATCTTAACATCTGCCTTCTGATCTGAACGTGTTTTTTAGATTTTCTGTTTTTAAACACGCCTTATTCAGGTTTTGTGGTTTATAACTTACGAAAAATATGGAAGAATATTTTTCGATATGTCTTATCTTTATGGATTATATCTTGGCCTACGTTCATGGAGATATTAAAGGGATTCAATATATTCAGCCCAAGCCCATAAAGAAGTTGTTTCACCTTTATAAGGACTTGCAACCTTATTTGTATATGCAACAATTGAAGAAAAATATATTCTTTGTTTTTAAAAGTCTGAATCTTTTAACTGTAATACACTCTAGTATTGTTTCAATACTTAATTTGTAATTTGTTTGTAATTTAAGTGTGAAATATGTTATCTTGCATAGAATTAGAGCTGTTAACTGGGTCCCTACCAATCATACCTCAACCATTACAGCGGGTTTAGGAAAATTCATTTATGCTGTTGAAAATAAGAAGATGTTTGATTATGGTTCTTACATTTTTCAACAGACCGTAAAGCATGCAGGAACTTGTGAAATAAAGATGCCTAGTGTCATTCCCTCTCTTATTTGTGGAATTATTCTCATTCAACTCCATGGAATTCTTTGTGGTACTGATGTGGTATGCAAAAGAGAGTATGCTCTATCTCTTCACCTCAAGTTGTTTTCAGGAAAACATGTCCCAGACATTGTCTTGACATCGGCATCCTCTAAAAACAAGACCCCAAGCATGGATGATATGATTTCTGAATTAATAGATTCCTGCAAAGAACTTGATGAGGTAATCAGAGTTAGCTCAACGAGGAAGCTGAAATCTGAAAAGATGATCAAGGATCTGAAGAGGGATGACAACCTTGGTGAAAAAGTGGGTACTGAAGGATAAGATTCTGATAATGAAGGAAGTTTTGAAGATGTTATGTCTACTAGTCCTTAAGACAGTTAGACACTATGTTGGTGTTTCCATTTTGTTTTTCTTTTGAGTTTTGATGTCTTTGTTTATTTTGGTCATAACGCTGCATTCTGAGGTAAAGGTAAGGACCAAGAGATACTAGTAACGAGTAAGCTTCACAGAATGCCAGAACGCTGCATTTTGAGAAAGAATAACGACCTTACAAGGGAAGAGTGGTAACGACCAGACTTCTTAAAATACCAGTAACAACTGGTCTCGATCAAACTGGAACAATGCCTTTCTTAACCAAAACCCATTGGCACATTAATCACAATGCTGGGGGACCAAGTGATGGTACGAGTAACTACTCGGCCTTAGAAATACTTCAAAGAATGTGTCATGACTGGATCATAAATGAAAATCAATATTATCGACTCTTGTTTTAAATAGAACTAGTAACAACTAGACCTTGATGAGTACTCCTTAAGATACTAATAACAATTGGATGCTCAAAACAAGGTGAACACCTGATGATCTCGAACCCGGAAGAAGTAGTAATGACACACCTAAACCAAGGAATTACAGAGATGAAACGAGACAAATATTAATTTGACTTGGTAGAACCTAGTAATGACTAGACTCAACCAATACAAAATGAATGCCAAAATGCTGCACTCAAAAATCAGGTGACAAGTCGTGAACTTGACCTTGGTAGGAATGGTATCGACCAACCTACAATGTTGCGCTAGGGCGAAGCTAACAACAACATGGAAAATGAGTAACAAATCGATAAGGGAGGACTAGTAACAACTAGACTCCTTAGAATACCAGAACATTGTATTCTGACGAGATATACCAGTAACAACATGACAGGGGAGGACTAGTAACAACTAGACTCCTTAGAATACAAGAAAGATATATTCTGACAAGATATACGAGTAACAACATGACATCAAAGGTGCTGATAAAGACCAAACCAACAAAAACACTACACCAGGATAGAACTGGATTGTAACAAGTCCAATGATTAGCAACTCAAAATAGGACGACATCAAATAAGGACTAGAAACGCCTATACCAAAAAGGGAGGTACATCAATAAAGAATGATTGCGAACCACTAGAACCTTCACGGAGATAAGTAATTCCCTTAGGCGAGAGGCAAGAAGACTGACTTACAGGAAGTAAGGGATCAGAGGAGAAAACACATATGACAAACTCATAAAGAACAAAGACCAGTCGAGGGAATTCCTAACAAAAAGTACCAGCCAAAGATAGATTTAAGGGGAAGAACGCAGATCGAAGGCAAACTCAAAGGGGATAAAGATATGCATATCTGATCAGAGTTAGACTTATACAAGAGAAATTGGGTATTAAGAGACAAATGTTCGTAGTTGATAGCAAACACAAGAAAGAGACTAATTAAATAAAGCTCCAATAAGAAATGATGCATTTGCCTAACCAAGGATGCCAGACAACTGGCCTTTGAAGAGACACTGAAGGACTCTTAATAGAGAAGGTTAGCTTAAGCTAACGAAAGGAGAACCCGAATAGCACAGATACCAAAGGCAAGGAACTGACTAAGCAGTACCTTTAAAGAGCACCGACCGAAGGTGAACTTTACAAGAGAAAGAGACCAACCAAAGGGGACTCTAACAAGGATTAACAACACCCTTTGGACTTTAAGAGATTGCAAATATGTAAGAACTACAAAATAGGAGGGTGTAATTCATCAAGAGTGGTAATTATCTGAATTACCACGCACCAAGTATGGATACTCAAATACTTGAGAAGCAATAAATACTATACACCGACTCTTAGTCACACTCTAATCACAAAGGAAAACACAGGCAAAAATACCACAACAACGAGTTTTCAAAAAGCAATATGCTTGGTGTTATACCCCAAAAATTGCCCTCTCATTCCTCAAGGCATTTCTCACAAGGATTCTTAATATTCAAGCTTGCACAAGTACAATTGAATTTTTCAGTATCAAGTTAAAAAGGAAACTGTTAAAAAAGGGGAAAACAGATAAAAATAATCTTTTTGACAAAATTAAAGTTTCCTTCAATTCACATCTTTCGATTGGACTTCTGGAATCTTTCGATGTAAGCTTGGCTTGCATCCTTTGATTGGGTGTTGGTCTCTGGCACATTGGCTTTGATTCACAAGGCAAGAGCTTCCTGCATGCAACCTTCGATTGCATCTTTGGCCTCACATGGTTCACAATACAATGGTTTCCTATGTGCCTGCCTCGATTGGATGTTTGATGCTTACATGACTGTGTAGACTGGACAAATATTCCCCTTTATGTTTGCTTTTACTCACAAAGTGATGGCTGGCTATATGTAGCCTTCGATTGAGCCACAGATTCCTTCTTGCACACAAGAGGCTCCCACAAGGCCAACTGACACAAGGCAAGAGCCTCCTGTAGACTCCTTCGATTACAAGGCAAAAAGCATCCTCTTGGCATCCTTTGATTGCATCCTTTCCTCCTGCGTGCACCCTTCGTTTAGGCATATGGCCCCTTTTGTTGAAAGCTTCATTTGTGCCCTTTACCTCCTGTTTATATGCTTCATTTAAGCATATATAAGCTTGGGTTTACGTTCTTTGTTAGGGAATGTGTACCCCTTTGTTGAAAGATTCATTTGGGTGTTTAGACCTCCTGCATGTAGGCTTCGACATGGCATTGGCTATGTTTATACTATCTTTAACTGGACAACATTTCCCTTTAGTATGTTGCAACTCCATTGATAACCTTCAACATGCATGGTTAGTGCCCCCCTTCAAAAGACATGTATTGTTGGATTTGAAGGGAATACATAGGAGTCCTTGTCGAAGGATATATTACACTAGCCCATTCGAAGAATAGCATAGTCCATTCGAAGGACACATTTGGCCCTTTTCAAAGAAACATACATGACCCATTCAATGGGCATCTATGGGCGTCCCATTCAAAGGACATGCTTCATGGCCCATTCAAAGGATTTATAAAGCCCGCATTAAGGCATGCTTTGGTGACCCATCCAAGGGGCACACATTTGGCTCCTTCGAAGGATGCACAAAAGTGACCCATTTGAAGGACACTTGTTGGAGGAAAATCAAATAACATTGTTGGAAGAAGAATCTGGTCGAAGGAGGGTAAAAATGAAAGGATGAAATATTTAAAGATGCTTACTGCCAAGTTCAGGCCTGGTACACTGGCTAAAATGGCTGCACATCAATCCTGAAACACTGCCCCATTCTTGCACCAAAATAGCACACAGACATTGTCCCTCAAAAGCTACAAAAAGCATTTTACTCCAATTGTTCAAATTGTTTTATTTTCCCTCCAAAACTTCAGCCATCTTTGCCTATAAATAAGAGGCTCCATAACATGTTTAAGGGGCTGGACACACATCCAAGGATTGTGGGGAAAAAATCTTAAACACTCTAAAAAAACTCAAACACTAACCAAGCACAAATCCAGAATCTAAACATTTGTCTCTTTTGAATCTGAAAAATCCCAACACTTTGTTTTCCCTGGAGTCCAGTAGAAAGAACATCACACTTGTTCTTCTCCTTCAAATCCAGCATTAGAAACGTCACATTCATTTCTTCCCTTCGAATCAAGCAGTATCCAGGGCAAAAACTAAAGGTCTAGCTCACACACTCCATCTTCAATCAAGGTAAGTTATTCAATATGGTTGTAATAGTGTAGGATTTATTTTCTGCATTTTTATTACTTTTGTATAAATGTTAGTAATTAGGATGTATGGCAAGATAAAACCAACAAGTAGATAACCTAAAATTCAAAGACAAAATGCATGCAATCAAGCACATTATTCACACACATGCAACCTTAGGGTAATCTCACTTGTTTCCTCGGAAAAATAGTCATGTCCCTCGAATATGGGTGTTTTAGCAAAGACCCTCAATAAAAGATCGTAGTCCCTCGATGACCCTTAATGTTGCCTTCGGTAAACGATCTAGTCCCTAAACGACATTGCTAAAACGTCCCTTAGGTTGCCTTCAATGACTATACAAACGTCCCACGCCCGTCCCTTCACATTCAATGATGGGGATTCTTATCAAATCAATGGTAAGATAGAAACATCTAAAGAAGGAGGAAAAGAACATAAGACCTTTAGAGTGGGTAGGTTGCTCCTAGTTGGTCGCTTGCTCACAACAAAAACATTGTATACACGCACACTTTCATTGGAAACATTTTCAAAAGACAGATTTTTGTATGCATTCTTATAGAAACGAGAACCATTACAAAGACACTTTTCAAAATCACTTTCAAAAACACATTCCACAAACACTTATTTGAACTATTTTCAAAACAACACTTTATACGCTTTATTATAGAAACGAGAGCCATTAAAAATATTTTTTCCAAAATACTTTCAAAACCAACACCACAAGCACATTTTCAAACAAAAGTAAGTGATCTAGCAAGCAGCTAAGGTCCCGTAGATTACTAAGGATGAAAAGGGTGCTAACACCTTCCATTTTCATAACCTACCCCCTGAACTAAAGAAATAATCTCGAAAGGTCTTTCCCGTTCTTTTCAACCTTTCCTTATTGGATAAAAGAAAAGTCAGTGGCGACTCTTGCTATCCACAACAATTGCAATCAAATGCAAAACACCCAAGTCAGTTCTCCCACCATGTTATAGAACTGGTGACTCTACTGGGGACTCTTTGGCTTAAAAGTGGGTTACCTTAGGGCTAGATCACCTTTACTTTCTTTTCATTGTTTGACTTTCTTGCTTTACATTATGGTTCCTTGTTTGAACTTGTTTGATCCTCCACCCGGATCTGGTGCACCTTTTAGGTAAGTAGCTATAGATTATGGAAACTGTACGGGATAGACCGACACGGTTGAAGCAATGGCTACATTAGTGTGACACATTTGTTGGTATTGGTATCCCTTATATTGAATCAGGGAGAATACGGGGCCGTTGAGCAGCTTCATGAAGCACTAACTGACCTTAGAACCTTAATTGAACAACTTGGCCATTAGGAAGTAGTGAGATAGCCGACTTTGGTTCCTACCGAATATTGGGTTATACTCTATGCTACGCTCATTGAGATCGGACTTTTTGGATATTTCGGTCGCCATTAAAGAGGATTGTGCTGAAACAATTCCTGATGAAGAAAGATCAGTCATAGTGAGATCCCCTAGAACTCGGTTACTATTACTAGGACAGGTTGAACCAACTAAACTTCAAGAGGGTACTTACCTATAAAACCCATGCAAGCCTAAACCTAAGGACTTGTCTGCTTTGTGCGTATATGACTATTTGTACATAATAACTTGCTTGCTTTGCATACTTGTACATAAGATCATAAACATCATAACATCATAAACACTCTCACTAACTATTTCAAGGATTTAGGAATTTATCTTTTCTTTGTTTTGTAGGCCATGAATCCCATCCGAAGGAATACCATCAGAATCAGCTTCATAAAAGCACATTCTAAACTCTAAAAACAAGCATCAAGGGTGCCTGGAGATTCTCCCTTCACCGAGAAATATGGTCGACTTCTCAGCTTGACTACCTCCAATTTCCAAGATGAAATGATGTGTGTTCTATTCCAATTATTTGATCCCATGCATCATTATTTCACCTTTCCGGACTATCATTTGGTCCCTACACTAGAGGAATTCTCTCAGCTGTTGGGAGTGCCCGTGCTCGATCAAATACCGTTCACTGGATTAGAAGGGACTCCAAAGTCTGAAGTCATTGTCGAAGCCCTGCATTTGAAGATAGCCGACATTATAGCAAATTGGGAGACAAGAAGCGGAGTTAAGGGTTTCCTAGCCATGTTTCTGTTGGAAAAGACTCGCTCATTCTGGGAAGATATGAATTTTCAAGCCTTTGAAGATGTCTTGGCCCTTCTAATATATGGTTTAGTTCTATTTCCCAATCCGGACCAATTCATAGATGTGAATTCCATCAAGGTCTTCCTCTCTTGTAATCCTATACCTACTTTACTTTGAGACATTTTACATTGTTTTCACACTCGCACAATGAAGAAAATAAGTACTCTCTTGTGTTGCATTCCCTTACTCTCCAAATGGTATACTTCGCACCTACCTCGATCAATATTGAAGAGAGAGCAAGGATTGACATGGGCTCAAAGGATGATGTCCCTCACACACTCTGACATTTATTGGTGTTCTCTATCCCTGGAAGATACTACGATCATTGACCGTTGTAGGGAATTCCCTAATGTCCCACTCTTAGGCATTAGGGAGGTATTACCTATAACACTTCTCTTGCATTACGACAATTTGGGTATGAACGAAGAGATGGTCCTCACGATGCACTCATCCAAGGTTTGGTATTCGACTATGAGGGCGACAACCAAGGAAACCGCCAAAGGTTCATACGAACTTGGAGAATGATAAACAAAGTGGATAGAAAGACATTGGGGCGTAAGAACTCCATTCCTTTAGAGCCTTATCTTAGGTGGGTATGAACTCGTGCTCAAACACTCGGTATGCCATACCCTGCCACATTGCCTATCATCACAGAGCCTTTAGTTGAAGGAGATGTTCCTTATGCTATCCATCATCCTACCATGCCTAATTCTCTTGAAGACTTACAAAAAGCTTGGGTTCAGCTGAAAGAAGAATGAGACACCTTCAAAGCTCAATTCTACGCTAGTGAGAAGAAGGTTCTGGAGCTTACAAGATAGATTCATGAGGAGTGAAATTTGAACGCCTACATTGCGCCAAAGAGGATGCGTTTGACCCTTTTGTATTAGGAGTTTATTTTTCTTTATTTCCTCCATTGTAAGCCCAAAAGGCATGGTTGTAATCAATTTAATCTTATTAATACAATTGATTTTTTCTCCTTTCTTGTATAAAACAAATTTAAATCTTCTAAGTCCTTGAAAACATTACATCCACATATCATGCATCATATAATGACAGGCTTTTCCACACAAGTCTCTCATCTGCTTACTGTTTATTTCAGTTGAGATGGCACTATAGCAGACTATCAAGGACATTCAGACTAAAAATGCTCAGCTTCAGGAAATGTTCTTGAACCTATCCAAGGGACAAGAAAAGGTGAAAGCACTCCTCACTAGGGGCATGATCATGGGAAATCCTGAGGACAACAAGGATGACCAATTGGAACGGCTACAAACTGAAATGGCAACAATGAAATTCCAGACGATGGGACAAGTGGTGGGCCAGATGGCTCTTATCCAAAACATGGCTCAAGGACATGAACAGATGAGAGCCCTTGTCATCAAGCTTCATCAAGATGGTTGCAACCGTATTGTCGCACGTGAAAATCAGAACTAAGAGAGAACAAAATTGCGACAGTGATAATAGGAAAAGAAATGTAGCAGTAAGGATTTGAGATTTAAGGCATCAATTGACTTAACTCAACATAATGAAGTCACCACCTCAGTTTATTGTTTCCAAATGGAAATGGGAAAAAAGAGAAAAAAACCCACAATGAAATAAAAGATCAGAGATCAAGGTACGGGGGTCTGTTATGCAAAGGGAAGGTGTTAGAAACCTTAGCATCTACTAGACCTCTTGAGAGAACCAAACTTCAAGTATATTAAGTATTCACAAAAATTGGACAGAGTAACAGCTGTATACAGATGAATTCCAGATTATAGACAAAGTATGTAATCACAATAACCTGCACACAAAACAAACAAACAACCCAATGTCTTGAGACAAACCTCAAGAACTCTAGACAAAATATCAATTAAGGTAACAAGGTATCTAATATAAGCCAAGGTTTCTATTCCTAAGTCCAAGAAGTCCAATACTCCATAATGCCAAGGATAGTAACCAAATAGTCCAAGTATCATTAATATTTTTTTATGGTTCATGTTGATTATTAAGTATCTTCAAAAAGAAAAGAAAAGCTCAAGTGAGCAAAATAAAAATGACATAAAAGTAAATGCTCAAGTGAGCGAAGATGAAAATAGCATGAAATATAAATGCTAAAGTAAATAGTACATAAAGTAAAAGCATAAAAATAAAAACATAAAGTAAAGTCAATTTTTAAGAATTAGTGGTTAGTTAGATGACCGTCTTGAAACTTGCATTTGGAACTCATTAGAGGATTGGTAGAACCAAATCCTCTCAATAATAAGTTGCATTTGCTTTTTGTCAAGTATATCATCCATTTAAGAATTCTCAAGGCAACATTCAATGATCAACGATGTTTAAGTGACCCGCGTTGACCAAAATTTATGAAGATCCATTAGAGGATTGGTAGAACCAAGGCTCCACAAAATGAATCTCAAGGTTATTGGATCAAAGGGATCAAATTAACATACTTGGGCTTGCAAACATAGGTTTGGTCCACAAATGATCATTTATTCGAATCGGGACAAAATTTAGCGCTATGTTAAGCAATCATAAGCGGACTTATGTGGAAGTCGCACCTATTTTGAGGTCGGTCAATAGCAATCTATGAATTTCATGTTTGGATAAATGATATAGAGATCATTATCCCATAACATGTAATACAATAAGAAAGGGGAATAAGATGAAGAGGGAAGGAATTCGAGTTTCAAATATCATCAACATCATTCGTTCATTTTAATGGATTTGGTTTATCAACCTATCAACACCCAAGATGTAACACCCCAATTCTACCCCAAGAAATTTATGCAAAATAAATCAGAGTTATAAAATTTCAATCATACAAATGAATCGGGACGTCACAAATTCTTCTAACAAATTCATTGCAATCATCATGGATATATAACAATTTTTCAAAACATCGGATGAACTAACAACATAACATCTTTCATTAAATATTTGACACCTACGCAGCGGAATTCTTCAATAACATCTTTAAATAAAACAGCAACTTCGAAACATCTCATATTTAGTAAATAAACAATTTAAAGTTCAACAACTAAAAATCAGCAATCAAAAATCAGCAAGCGTTCATCCCCCAAGTGTTACATATCAGAGCAATGACACCGACTCGATCTATTGAAGGTATACGGTCTTCACTCTCGATTACCTGCACGTTACCAACATAGGGGCAACATTCAAACAAAAGGGGTGAGATATCTAACAATATAATAAAGCGCATGATAATTAATATATTAAATTAGATCAATAATATCATCACTTCTCATCTCATAATCAGCAATAATTACAGCATGTATACTCATTCATCAACATCAAATACATTTCATCGTTCATTCATATAATGTGACTCAAAACTATGCAAATGCATATGGTACCATTGGAGCAGAACTCCCATCTCAAAAATCTAATCTACCAATTAATAGAGGAATCAACAAGGCATAGCCTTCATCTCAAAATTTGCCAATCCAGGCCATCTCAACGAGTATAAGCTCCATCTTAAAAAAATGCAATGTATGCGATTCAACATGAATGTAATAACACACTCAGTTAACAACATCTCAAAACATCTCAATCATCTCTAAACGACAACATCTCAGTCATCTCAAACAACAACATCTCAATCATCTCGGAACAACATCTCATAAACATCTCAGAACAACAACATCTCATAAACATCTCAAAACATCTCAATTACAACATCTCGTAAACATCTCAAAATAATTTATTAAACATTACTTATTTATCAAACATCATTTTTTCATCATAAATTATCAAACACCACTTTAATAACCACATCTCACTAATAACTCAGTTGTATATCAATAATACAGTAATCCATACTATTATTCTCCTACTGTACATCATTATCGTCACTAATCCTAATGTTATAATTCCTAACAGCAACCTCTAAACATCACACATTCCTCATTCTGTTCAAAATCCAGCATAACTGTCATCTACGGGAATCAATCCTAAATTAGTTACTAGGATTACACCTCTTAATCATCATTTTAATCATCTAGAATAATATTCATTGCGTTAGCTAATCAACACTTCGAACGACATCTCAAACAGCATCCTACAACTCAAGTTACAGCAACTTAAAACTGATTCTGTCAAAAGAAATTCGACATTATGTATCGACACAAAACTCCTTGGATCGACACATCCTGCTTCATCTACTCACTATGAGTCGACGCACCTCCTTATGGATCGACTCATTCTGCATCAAATTACAGCATGTATCGACACATGCACTTACCGATCGACTCATCCTGACTTCAAAATGCAGTATGTATCGACACATGCATCGCACCGGTCGACTCATCCTGAGTCCAACATCGAACATGTATCGATGCAAACCCTCCATGCACCGACTCATCCTGAGTCTAACAACCTCCTTGCATTGACTCATCCAGTTTGGGGTCGACGCATCCTGCGATTTTCTGCATAATTTTCTGCGTTTTCCACTGTAATTCACTACGGGAATTATACTACAGCCCTAAAAACCTTATCATAACCATGATATTTCATCACTTAACATTAACTTACAATACTACATCGATTACACAACATCACAACATCATTTATCCATCGAGAATTCATCAATATTCATCATACATCATTCAATTCAATGATAAAAACAACAATCCTCTAACCCCATATATCAAACATCATGAACCCAATTATAAAGCCAAAACCCCACCCTTACTTTGGATCGAAGGTCGCTCTACAATTTCCGGGTTGAATCTTTGTTCTTGCCTTTCCTTCTATTTTCCAGCAGCTTCACATTCTTCACAATCCTTATTTCTCTTCTTACTGCTTCTTCCTTCTATTCTAACAACAAATAATAAAATAACCTAATATTATTATATTATTCCTTATTGGGCTAAAAACCTACACCCCCCTTATTACTTCCACTCACACCATATAGGCCCGTATTAATAATATTAGCTTCTAACATTATTTCACATAATAATATAATACCTCAAATATATTATTATTTCTCCATTTAATAAAATAAATCCAATTATAATAACACTTCTTCACAAATATTCCAAAAATAATTTAATTAAATAATTAATTAAATTACAGGTGTTATAACTTTCCCCCACTTAGAATATTTTCGTCCTCGAAAATTTACTTCAATCAAACAATTCAGGATAGGAGTCTCGCATCTTGCTCTCCAATTCCCAAGTCATGCTTTCACCAGAAGCTCCTAGCCAAACCACTTTAACCAAGGAAATCTCTTTGCCCCTCAGAGTCTTCATTTCACGATCCGTGATCCGTACAGGCATCGTCTCCACCGTAAGATTATCCCGTACTTGCACATCGTCCATATGAATCACATGAGATGGATCTGAAATATACTTCTGAAGTTGCGTCACATGAAACACATCATGTAAATTCGAAAGATTAGGTTGTAAAGCCACTCTATAAGTAACATTCGCCACTCTCTCTGAAATTTGATACGGTCCAATAAAACGAGAAGTGAGCTTCTTAGACTTTAATTCTCGCCCAACACCAGTCACAGGTGTAACTCTTAAAAACACATGATCACCAGCTTGAAATTCTAAATCCTTCCTTCGCTTGTCATGATAACTCTTTTGTTTACTCTGTGAAGCTTTCATCTTTTCTCAAATCAACTTCACCTTCTCAGTAGTCTCACGAACAAGTTCAGGTCCAAGCACTACACTTTCACCAAATTCATGCTAACATAACGGAGTTCTACATCTTCGACCATACAACGCTTCAAAAGGTGCCATCACAATACTAGAATGGTAACTGTTATTATACGTGAACTCTATCAACGAAAGATAAGTATCCCACGAACCTCCCTGCTCAAGAACACATGCCCTCAAAAAGTCTTCTAACGATTGAATCGTCCGTTCATTCTGACCATCTGTCTGAGGATGATACGCTGAACTCAACCTCAACTTAGAACCCAACGCTTCTTGCAAACTCTTCCAAAAATCAGAAGTAAATCTTGGATCTCTATATGACACAATGCACAAAGGAACACCATGCAGTTTCACAATCACACTAACATAAATCTCAGCCAACTTCGACACTGGAAAACTGATGTTAATAGGAATAAAATGAGCTGAATTCGTAAGCCTATCAACAATCACCCAAAACGAATCATGTCCTCTTATAGTACTAGGAAGCCCTGTCACAAAGTCCATTGAAATGCTATCCCATTTCCATTTAGGAACTTCCAACGGTTGCATCAATCCTGCAGGCTTCTGATGTTCAAATTTCGACTTCTGACAAGTCAAACATGCATACACAAATCGGTCCACATCACTCTTCATCCCAGGCCACCAAAACAAACCTTTTAAATCTTGATACATCTTTGTAGCTCCTGGATGAATACTCAACTTACTTCTATGACTCTCTTCAAGTATCACTTTCTTCATCTCAGCATCATTAGGAATACAAATCCGGTTACGAAACCTCAACACACCTTGCTCATCTAGATTGAAATCACTATTCTCAGATTGATCAATCCCAACAATCGAATATACCAGTTTCACATCCAAATTCTGAGCTTCTGTGATACTGTCTAAAAATTCATTATTAATCTTCAACATACCCAACATAACACTCTACAGAGTAACCTTGCAAACTAAGCTCATATCTATAAACTGCTCGATCAATTCCAACTCTTTAATCATCATTGCTAACATATGTAAAGTCTTTCGACTCAATGCATCAGCTACCACATTCGCCTTTCCTAGATTATAATTCAAACGAAAATCATAATCCTTTAACAATTCTAACCATCTTTGTTGCCTCATATTCAACACCTTCTGTTCAAATAAATACTTCAAACTCTTATGGTCACTAAACACTTCAAATCTAGAACCATAAAGATAATGCCTCCAAATATTCAACACAAAAACAATTGCAGCAAGCTCTAAATCATGCGTAGGATAGTTCTTCTCATGAGTCCTCAACTGCCTTGACGCATAAGCAACTACCTTACCATTCTGCATAAGCACACCTCCCAAACCCATCTTAGAAGCATCACAATACACCACAAAAGGCTCTTATGGATTAGGCAACGTCAAAATCGGTGCCGACATCAACCTCTTCTTCAATTCTGTAAAACTTTCTTCGCATTGAACATCCCAAACAAATGCTCTAACTTTACAAGTCAACTTAGTCAACGGAAGTGACAACTTAGAAAACCCTTCGATAAACCTTCTATAGTAACCAGCTAATCCCAAGAAGCTTCTAATCTCAGTAGTTGACTTTGGAGTTTCCCATTGCAACACAGCGTCAACCTTCGACGGGTCTACAGCAATGCCACTACCTGAAATCACATGACCAAGAAAACTAACCTCTTTTAACCAGAATTCACACTTTGACAGCTTTGCATACAACTTCTTATCTTTCAAAACTTGCAATACTACTCTTAAATGTTCAGCATGCTCTTCTTCTGACTTAGAGTAAATCAAAATATCATTAATGAACACCACTATGAACCGATCCAAATAAGTATGAAAGATACGATTCATATATTCCGTGAATACTCCCGGCGCATTAGTAACACCGAAAGGCATCACTGAATACTCGTAATGTCCATAACGCATTCTGAAAGCCGTCTTCTGAATATCTTCATCCTTCACTTTAATCTGATGATAACCCGACCTCAAATCAATCTTGCTAAACACACAGGAATCCACTAATTGATCCATCAAGTCATATATTCTTGGAAGCGGATACTTGTTCTTAATCGTCACCTTATTCAACTGTCTATAATCAACACAAAGCTTCATGCTTCCATCTTTCTTCTTCTCTAATAACATTGGAGCTCCCCACGGCGACACACTTGGTCTTACAAACCTCTTCTCAAGTAACTCTTCCAATTTCTTCTTCAACTCTGACAACTCAGACGCAAACATCTTGTATGGTGCCATAGACACAGTTTTGGTACCAGGTACAAGATCAATTGCAAATTCAACTTCTCTCTCTGGCGGTACATCAGGAATCTCATCAGGGAAAACTTTAGGAAATTCACATACCATCGGTAATTCCTCAATTATAGCTTGAGTCTCTACAGATAGCGATGCCATCAATGAAAACATTTGTGCTTCCTCTTGCATCAACTTTCTCAACTGTCTAGCAGACAACAAACCATCTTCCTCTTCTTCAGGAGTAGAAAACTTCACCGACTTGTCATAACAGTTAATATGAACACAGTTATGCTCTAACCAGTTCATACCCAAAATCACATCCAAACCTCTTAATGGAAAACAAACCAAATCAACAACAAAGTATCTGTCGAAGATCGACAAGGGACACTTAGCACACACAAAAGAAGTAGTCACCGATCCCTTGGCTGGAGTATCGACGACCATTTCTCCATTCAAAGAAGACAACACAAGACCCAATCTTTCGACAAAATCAGCAGCAATAAAATAATGCGTAGCACCAGTATCAATAATAGTAATTAAAGGAGTACTATTAATGAAACATGTACCTCTAATAAGTCTATCCTCGGAAGTTGTATGATCCTCCACCAAAGCAAACACTTTACCACTAGACTGAGCCTTCTTCGGTTTCGGACACTGGCTACCAATGTGCCCTTCTTCTTTACATTTGAAACAAACCACATTCTTGTGCTCACACTCAGATACAATATGTCCGTTCTTACCAAAACGGTGACATCTCTTCACTTCAGCAGTGCACACATTACTCTTGTGTCCAGGTTTCCCACACTTAAATCAAATCACACCAGCAGGAGCATCTCCCCCACTAGTCCTCTGACCATGAGCAACTATCTGCTTACCCTTACCAGCTGGGGCATCATAAGACTTACCACGACTTTGCGGGTGCTTACCCCTCTTCTCACTGATAATCTTGTAATGTGCATTATTGTCTTCCTCAAAAATCCTACAGCTATCAACCAAATCAGCAAAGGCACGAATCTTCTGGTATCCAACCGCCTTCTTAATCTTCGGGCACAACCCATTCTCAAACTTAATACACTTTGAAAATTCAGCATTTTCCTCAGCGTAATGCGGATAAAACTTGGCCAACTCAACAAACTTGGCAGCATATTCAACAACTGACAGATTCCCTTGCTTCAGCTCAAGGAACTCAATTTCCTTCATTCCACGGACATCTTCAGGAAAATACTTTCTCAGGAATTCCCTACGGAACACAGCCAAGTGACATTCTCACCTGCAGCTTCTAACTTCTGACAAGTCTCTAGCCACCAGTCATCAGCCTCGACTGCTAGCATATGAGTCCCATAACAAACCTTTTGCGCTGGAGTGCAGTCCATCACGCGAAAGATCCTCTCAATCTCTTTCAACCATTTTAATGCTCTGTCAGGATCATATTTTCCCTTGAACGTAGGTGGATTCTCTCTCTGGAAAGTCGCCAAGCTACGAGATCCAGCATTCCCGTCAGCATTCGGCTGATTTTCCATCGCATGAGCCATTGCTTCTAGAGTAGCAGCAAGAGCAACATCATTCCTTCCAGCCATCACAACTTCTCACTATAACACAAACAACTGTTAGAACATCAACATAACAATACTCGATTGTTAGACAACTAAGACTTGACGACAAGGTCGGACCAACCTTTTGCTCTGATACCAACTTTGTAACACCCCAATTCTAACCCAAGCAATTTATGCAAAATAAATCAGAGTTATAAAATTTCAATCATACAAATGAATTGGGACGTCACAAATTCTTCTAACAAATTCATTGCATTCATCATGGATATATAACACTTTTTCAAAACATCAGATGAACTAACAACATAACATCTTTCATTAAATATTCAACAACTACGAAGCGGAATTCTTCAATAACATCTTTAAATAAAACAACAACTTCGAAACATCTCATATTTAGTAAATAAACAATTTAAAGTTCAACAACTAAAAATCAGCAATCAAAATTCAGCAAGCGTTCATCCCCTGAGTGTTACATATCAGAGCAATGAGATTGACTCGATCTATTGAAGGTATACGACCTTCACTCTCAATTACCTGCACGTTACCAACATACACGCAACATTCAAACAGAAGGGGTGAGATATCTAACAATATAATAAAGCGCATGATAATTAATTTATTAAATTAGATCAATAATATCACCACTTCTCATCTCATAATCAAAAATAATTACAGCATGTATACTCATTCATCAACATCAAATACATTTCATCATTCACTCATATAATGCGACTCAAAACTATGCAAATGCATGTGGTACCATTGGAGCAGAACTCCCATCTCAAAAATCTAATCTGCCAATTAATAGAGGCATCAACAAGGCATAGCCTTCATCTCAAAATTTGCCAATCCAGGCCATCTCAACAAGCATAAGCTCCATCTTAAAAAAAATGCAACGTATGCGACTCAACATGAATGTAATAACACACTCAGTTAACAACACCTCAAAACACATCTCAAAACATCTCAATCATCTCAAAATGATCACATCTCAGTCATCTCAAACAACAACATCTCAATCATCTTGGAACAACGTCTGATAAACATCTCAGAACAACAACATCTCATAAACATCTCAAAACATCTCAATTACAGCATCTCGTAAACATCTTAAAATAATTTATTAAACATTACTTATTTATCAAACATGATTTGTTCATCATAAATTATCAAACAACACTTTAAAACCCACATCTCACTAATAACTCAGTTGTTTATCAATAATACAATAATCCGTACTATTATTCTGCTACTATACATCATTATCATCACTAATCCTACTGTTATAATTCCTAACAACAACCTCTAAACATCACACATTCCTAATTCTGTTTAAAATCCAGCATAACTGTCATCTACGGGAATCAATCCTAAATTAGTTACTAGGATTACACCTCTTAATCATCATTTTAATCATCTAGAATAATATTCATTGTGTTAGCTAATCAACGCTTCGAACGGCATCTCAAACAGCATCCTACAACTCAAGTTACAACAACTTAAAACTGATTCTATCAAAAGAAATTCGACATTATGTATCGACACAAAACTCCTTGGATCGACACATCCTGCTTCATCTACTCACTATGAGTCGACACATCCTCCTTATGGATCGACTCATTCTACTTCAAATCACAGCATGTATCGACACATGCACTTACCGATCGACTCATCCTGACTTCAAAATGCAACATGTATTGACACATGCATCGCACCGGTCGACTCATCTTGAGTCCAACATCGAACATGTATCGATGCAAACCCTCTATGCATCGACTCATCCTGAGTCTAACAGCCTCCTTGCATCGACTCATCCAGTTTGAGGTCGACGCATCCTGCGATTTTCTGCATAATTTTCTACGTTTTCCACTGTAATTCACTACGGGAATTATACTACAACCCTAAAAACCTTATCATAACCATGATAATTCATCACTTAACATTAACTTACAATACGACATCAATTACACAGCATCACAACATCATTTATCCATCAAGAATTTATCAATATTCATCATACATCACTCAATTCAATAACAAAAACAGCAATCCCTCTAACCCCACATATCAAACATCATGAACCCAATTATAAAGCCAGAACCCCACCCTTACCTTGGATCGAAGTTCACTCTAACATTTCCGGGTTGAATCTTTGTTCTTGCCGTCTCCTTCTATTTTCCAGCAGCTTCATGTTCTTCACAATCCTTATTTCTCTTCTTACTGCTTCTTCCTTCCATTCTAACAACAAATAATAAAATAACCTAATATTATTATATTATTCCTTATTGGGCTCAAAACTTACACCCCCCTTATTACTTCCACTCACACCATATAGGCCCACATTAATAATATTAGCTTCTAACATTATTTCACATAATAATATAATACCTCAAATATGTTACTATTTCTCCATTTAATAAAATAAATCCAATTATAATAACACTTCTTCACAAATATTCCAAAAATAATTTAATTAAATAATTAATTAAATTACAGGCGTTACACAAGACCCAATGATGTTGAAGAATTTATCTCAAGATATGCTCCAAGTTAGCACCACATGCTATTTCAAGAATCAAACAAGAATCATGTACAACAATTTTCAATTACAAGCATTAATCAAAGGTAAAACCCAAAATTCAATCTTAAGTCAAAAATAGTTTTAAAATATTAAAATGACTTGAAAATTTATGAAATTAAAACCCTAACTTTCTAAAGTCCTATAAAATTCAGAAATAAAATTTGGAGTCCCTGGATTGTGGTGAAAATTTGCTTTAGAAATGCAAATTTGGAAACTAACAAGTTTAAGCCTTAAACTAGATGATTTTG